>CAUYPK010007640.1:0-16225 GCA_963574355.1 Loris lydekkerianus | reverse complement strand
GCTCAATTCCTTTAATTTTCGGACGGTGATTTGTGAGACGTGTGGCCGGGCATTGTCGTGGAGCAGGATCGGACCTCTTCTGTTGACCAGTGCTGGCTGCTGCTGGTACATTTCATCGATTTCCTCACAATAGGATTCTTCTGTGATGGTTTGGCCTGGTTGCAGAAAGTTATAGTGAATCACACCAGCCGCTGACTACCATACAGTAACCATGATCTTTTTTTGGTGTGGTTTCGCCTTTGGGAAGTGCCTGGGTGGCTCATCAGTGTCCAACCACTGTCCTGAACATTTCCTATTGTCGTAGAGAATCCACTCTTCATCACATGTGACGATCCCATCCAAAAAAGGATCGTTTTGGTTGCGCAAAATCAATGAAGAACAAACCTCGAAACGTGACAATTTCTGCCAATCGTTTAAATCGTGGGGCACCCACTTTTTGAGCTTTTTGACCTTTCCAATACATTTTAAACCATCAAAAACCACATGGGAGCTGACACCCAGTTCTTCTGCCATCCCACGCACCGTTTATGATGGGTCAGTCTCCACCAGGGTCCTCAAATCTTCGTCCTGGATTACTCTAGATCGAACACTTCGGGGCTCATCTTCAAGGCTAAAATTTCCGGAACGAAATTTCACAAACCAACGTCGAACAGTGCGTTCATTAACACTATCATTGCCAAATGCCTGGTTAATTTTTCGGGCTGTTCCGGCAGCGCTTTGGTTCAATTTGAATTCATAGAGAAAAATTGGCCGAAAATCGCTTAATGACATCATATAGTAATAGGCAGAAAAGAATTAAAAAAATTAAAAGTAGAAAAAAATGAACAGGATCAATGTATAGAGTACAAAATTGTCCATGGATCAGTATATACCACGACACAGTAGAATAAACATTTATTGAGATATGGAGCTACAAAAACACATAACATTAAAATGGACAAAACTTTCAGAACAATCTAATATAATCTTGGGCAGATTTTTTTTTTTAATTCTTTCTGTTCAGGTGCCATGGCTCATGCCTGTAATCCTAGCACTCTGGGAGGCCCAGGCAGTGGATCCCTTGAGACCAGTCAGAGCAAGAGACCTTATCTCTACTAAAAATAGAAAAATGAACCAGGCATGGTGGTGGGCACTTTTAGTTGCAGCTAATCAGGAAGCTGAGGCAGGAGGATCACTAGAGCTCAAAGAAGTTGCTTTGAGCTAAGCTGCCTGCATGGCACACTAGCTTGGAGAAAGAGTAAGAGTCTGTCTCAAATAAAAAAAAAAAAAATTCTTTCAGAGAGGTATGTAGCCTCTTCAGAATAACAAAGTAAATCACTCAAGGGCCTTCAGAGGTAGAAAAGACAGCACAAAGGTAAGGGCAGCTGACTGTCTATAGAGAGTGACCTCCCATGGCAATTCATCAGTTCCACAAACATTCATGAAGACTCTGCAAAGCAAAGGATCAGGGCTGAGAGGGAGACAGACGGGTACCCTGTCGCCAGTGATTTTCAACCTTCGTGTCATGGCACCCTGGTGCGCTATGAGAGGATCTTAGGTGTGCCGTGAAAATTTTTAAAGATCATTAATTAAATTACTTTCAAAAGAAGTTCAAAACACAGTAAGTATACTCCTTTTTTCACTCTTTTTTTTGATCAGCGTAATATAAGTGTGCCATGGAAGTTTAACTATAGGTTCAAGTGTGCCGTGAGAGTAAAAAAAAAAAAAAAAAAGAAAGAAAAAAGGTTGAAAAACACTGCTGTAGGCTGAACTCCATCTTTGTGTGGAACAGAAAAATCCACTTCAACCTCAGGGCCAGCCCAGACCCTTGCCAGAGAGCAGCACTGGGCTACCTCTGCTCCCAGCAACTTCCCCTCCTCCGGTGCTCTTTTTTTGTGCAGTGTGCAGCCTGAACAACCATCTGCGACAGCCCCCAGTTGAGATAAATATGGCAGAAGCCTGTAAAAAGCAAACGCACACACAAAATCAGCCAAGTAACAAAAGCCACCATGGAAAGGGTTAAAACAGAAGTGCAAATGGTGGTCCTCGCTCACCCTTAACACCTAAATTCATTCTGCTGTGAGTCCTATGGGCAGGGGAGATTCACTCTGACCTCTGATGGGGAAATCTGGGAAGGCTTCCCGAGGAGGTGGAATCTTAGTGGGACATTGAAATGTTGGCAGACGTGGGAGTGGAGAAATGAGGCACAAGATTTCAAGGTGCCTTCCAGGAAGGAATGTAGATTACTATGGCTGCAGAGAAATGAGACACAAGATTTCAAGGTGCCTTCCAGGAAGGGATTTAGATTGCTGTGGCTGGGAATGGCGAAGGAGCCTGGGGAAGGCATGGGAGGTAAGAATGAGGCCCAGTGTGGAGGCTCTGAGTGACTTGCTGAGGAAGGTGCATGTGGGGCCAGCCGGAGAAGGGTGGGGCGTGGAGAGCACCCTCTCAGCCTAGCAGTCTGGGTCTTTCTCAGAATGAGGTTGTGTTGCGAGAGGAATTCACTCTGTGGCCTTCCAAAGGTACCCCTGGCTGATGTGTACAGCAGCTAAGGAAGTCCCTTAGTCGGGTGTCTGCAGAACTGCATCATGCTAGGGACAGCTTAAAATATTCGTGAGGACTCATCAACAGATAGGGAGAGTCAGGGGGTACACGCTTATCTCCATTTATTAAAGGTCAGCTCAGACAGCCCCAGCCCCAGACAGTGGAGGGGACATGCCTGCTCTGCTTAAGTCCCCCGGGACATGCACATCCCACCAAAGGCCAAGAGGAGAAAGCAGGCCTTTCACAGGCCACAGAACAGAGCCCCATTCCATGGCATCATCTGGCCCACTTTTTCTAGGACAAGCTTGTGAACTTAATTGTCAGGCCTCACAATCTGGTCCCTGTGAGCACTTTCTGCCCTGGAGTTTCTCAGTCCAGGATGGCTCAGTCCTCCCCAATCTCTGCTCAAGTATTGTGGAGAAAAACCCTGGCAATCCCTTTATCCTTCTGAAAAATCTCTTCTTGATCTCTCCTATGCTCTTGCTATTCAAAGTGTGGTCCGCAGATTAGCAGCACCAGTGTCACCCACCAGCCTTGCAGAAATGCAGAATCTCATGCTCCACCCCTGCAGACCTACTGAGATAGAATCTGCATTTTCACAACCCCCAGGTGCCCTGTGTGTGTGCTGCAGTCTGAGAAGCCCATCCTATGGCAGCCTTCACTGCCCTTCACATGACACCGTGGCGACTCTTTCTTGGTCTTCCTTGCAGACACCTTTCCCTTCGTTGCCCCTATTAATGCTGGACCCTCTGGCTCTTCCTTCTCCCTCCACCTTCTCTCTAGGTGATCTCAGCTACTCCCCTTGCTTCAAATGCCATCTGCCTGTCATGGACTTTCCAGTCCATATAACCAACATAGACCCCCTTTCTGGGTGTCTGACCTGTAGATTCAAATACCTAAGAAACAGCTGCAGCACAAACTATGAATTCCACATGCTCCATGCTGAATTTGTCATCTCTCCCCCAGCCCTGCAGTCTCACCTCCTTGTTCCCTTGGTCACCCAGACACCCGTCCGAGGACTCATCCCAGCCTTCTCTCTGACCCTGAACGCCTAAATTCATTCTGCTTGTGAGTCCTACTTTCTGAACAGTCTCTGACCCTGAACCTCCCACCCCGTCCATCTTTACTGCCACTGCCACCATTCAAGTCTTTATCAGGTCATCAGGTCTCCCCTAAGTGCTGCTGCAGGTCTGGCCAACTTGCCAGCACAACTGTCCTCCAAGTGGCAACAGCCATCCATGCTGACAGAGGCTCTGCCACCCTGCAGCTCCTGAACTGGAGCACATGGCCTCCTGGGCTGATGCTGCAGGGGAAGGGAGTGAGGGAAGATCTTGCACCAACAAACCCATTAGCCCCAAACTGACACATGACTCATGACCCATTGGTCAGCCAGGGGTGAGGGAGGCGAGGAGGGTGACCCCCTGTATCCCAGCGTGGAAGGAGAGGACAACTGGGTATGGGTGAGCACGAGAAGCCTCCTCCAACCATCCTCCTCTTGTTTGTTCTCTCCATTTTCCTAATCTCATCTGACATGTGATGTATTTGCCTGTTCACGTATTTTCGTTCTATTTCCCCCATCCTCTATAATATGAGCAGATCCTTTTGTTGTTCATTGCTGTATTCCTTGTGCCTGAACAGGGTCTGGCACAGAGTAAGCACTCAATCGATATTTGATGAATTACTGATGAGATGAGTAAGTGAGTGGTCTGGATGGTACGAGTCTATGGGGCAATAGAGAAAGAGGAGCCTGGAGAGTAAGAAGGGGTCGTATAACAAAAGGCATTGTGAGGCATCTGGAGGAGATTTCATTTTAATCTATAAAATGGAGAGAATGACTAGAGGAATCTTAATCCCTGTAGACCCCGCGGACCCATACCAATTTAGCCCCATTCCTGAATTCCTCAGAAATTTTTGCATTATTTTGCTTACTCGTAGTTATTTATTGTTATCTCAGAATATCTCTTTTCAACAATTCTCAGTGTCAGCAATTAACAAGTAAATGAGCTGGTTTGCAGGACTCTCAGGATTAGGCCACTGCTAAAGGGATTTCGTGTTTCTAAAAATACAGGAAAAGACAGCCAAACCAGTTTTCCAGGTTCTTGGGTTCATATAAAAAGGGAATGCTGTGTTCTGAAGATCACTTAGATGCAGGTTGGAGGGTAGGTTGGAAGGAGGCTACTGGGGTAAGGGAGACCACAGGAAGATGGCTGGTGGCTTAGAGCCAAAGGGAGATTCATGAAGGAGCAACCAGGCTCTCTGAGAGACGGTGGGGTTTGAGATGAGCTGAGGGATCAGAATCACTCAAGGGTTTGTCTTAAGTCACCGGAAGGCCGGAAGGATGGAACTCCATTTACACCCCCACCCCATGTGTGGGGGACAGAGGGGTGGAGCAGACCTGGAGAGTCCTCCTGGGAAGGAGACTCTGTCTGGGACATGTGAACAAGCTATTCAACAAGCTCCTTGTTAAACTACACTTTACACCCTGCATACGTGATGCTTTCATCACAGCTGAAATTTTGCACACCCTGTCTTCTGCCTCTGGAGTAGCTCTCCCCTCCCTCCCTGCCACTCCCTCCTAGCTTTGACCTCAGAAAACAGGCCAGAACTAGAAGAACCCTGGGAAGAGGGGGCCTCTCTCCCGTTCACACCTGTCCTGACGGCTGAGACCCACCCTGCCCCTGCCCCCAGGGCCTAGGTGGATAGACGTGTTGAGAGAGACTGTGTGTGAGTGGAGATGGGTGTGAGTGGAGATGGGTGGATGGGTGGCCGTCCTGCTGAAGGTGGTCACTGCAGCCAGCTCTGCTTAGCATATTCCTTGGTGAAATGCCGCTCTCCCTGAGGCGGCTGCTGTCTTTCCACCTTCCTTGGGTTCCAGACCCCAACTTTGGCCTAAATGTGTGCCCGCCCAGTCTAGTTCTTGTCCTGGCCCTGCTCCCCATGCCTCACTTCCCCCATATGCCTGCCTTTGCTAGTGCAGGACTGAAAGTGACACCCACTGTGCCATCTCTCAGCACGAGAGAGAAGCCCAGCATCCCTGACACTGAGTCGTCTGCGTGAGGGGAGAATGCCAGCTAAGTCCTGTCCAGGCCCTAGGAAATCATCTGTGGCCATGATCGGAAATAATCTACTGGGAACCAGTCCAGGCCCAGTACCCTAGCAGTCCTCAGGGGTGCAGCTGGGAGTGTAGTTAGCGGCCCTTCTGCTCCAGCCGCTGTGCTGGAAGGTGATTGAATGTCCCCTCATGCATTAACCATGCACAAGAGAGAGCTGTGGGAGCTTCATTACCCACCTGTCCATCTGTGGCCCCCATCCCTCTGTCACAGGCCATCTGGATTGACACCTTGATTGATTTCCAAGCGTTGCACCCTGTGCAGAGCTGCCACAGCACTGCCCAGGGGAAGGGGGAAGGGCTGCATTGAATCCAACTGTCAGTCTCTACCGATGTCGCCTCTTGTGGGGCGTGGGCACCTCACACTAGCATGTTCAGTGCAGTCCACATTTCATGGACGGATGTCTCCAGCTGGGACAGCGTCTGCCAGCCCACAAACCTGCTCCAAATCCTATACGAGGAGCTTTGGCAAAACGAAGTAGAAGTCAGCAATTTTGATAAATCCCCAAAGAAGGACATCCCGGGACTGTTTCCAAGATTGGAAAATGCCCACATCAACCGGGTAAATTATAAAACTCAGCCACAAAATAAAGGGTTGATGTTCTGCAGAAAACATTGGCACAGTTGGGAAAGAAAAGAGAACTGCAGATAATAAAGCCTCCGCTTCCCAAGTGTCAGCAGGTAGGGCAGGCAGCTGCCTTCACAGCCTCTTGAGAAGAAGAAAATAATTCATCATTTTGATTTTGAGGCAGAGGGCTGTAGCCGTAAGTGTAGCGGGAGAAGCGTAAGAGGAGGGAGGCTTGTGGAGTTCATGTTACACGTCAGAGGTTTTGTGTACATTCCCTCACTGAGTCTTTACCACACAAAGGAGGTATTTCTACACTTGTTTGTTAAGTGAGGTGGCTCAGAGAGGTGGCACAGCTTACCCATGGTCTCCCAGCTTGCACATGGCAAACTCAAGCTAATTCTGAAATCTGTCCTTCTCTACTGTTATCACACGTTCTTCCCACATAATAACAGGAAAGTGGAAAACCCCAGTTTTGTTTCGAAAGATCTTAATTCATAGTTAAGCAAAATCAGAACAACAAGTAACTTGACAGCAAGTGTCATTGAATAAAATTAGTTAGAATAATCTATACTTAATGAAGGCCTCCCTGGGGCGTCCATCCAGGAAGGGCGCAGTAATTACGCCTAAATACACTTTATGTAGAATGAACCAGTATCGTTAAGTGATTTCATTTTAAATCTAGAACTACCCTCAGAGATCTCTATTCAACTCACTCGCTGGGCAGATGACGAAAATCAATGTTTTCTGGAGAACATCAACCCTTTATTTTGTGGCTGAGTTTTATAATTTACCCGGTTGATGTGGGCATTTTCCAATCTTGGAAACGGTCCCGGGATGTCCTTCTTTGGGGATTTATCAAAATTGCTGACTTCTACTTCGTTTTGCCAAAGCTCCTCGTATAGGATTTGGAGCAGGTTTGTGGGCTGGCAGACGCTGTCCCAAAGAGACACAACGGTTGGGCAGCTGGGGAAAGAACTGGACAGGCTTTTTACTAGATAAACCAGTTTGTGTTCTGGTGGCATCTGAAGTCCTTATTTAGCAAACTGCCTATCCTTCCCCAAAAGAGAACCAGATGGACTCTGCCCTAGTGGCCCTTCTGGGCTTCGGTCCTGCTTTTTATTCATAAATCGCACAACCGACGGTGTATTGTACCATCCTGAGGAACTGTATAGAATTGTGATTGCTTTGGCACAGTGGGAAAATGGAAGATAGTATGACACATTTGGAGAATTAGATGACCGTATGATTTATTATATTCATCAGAAATAGTTCTGTGCATTAATCTTTCTCGGTTTCAGTAATATTGATTCAGCACTTGCAACCTACCAGACTCTGGGCTGGATGCTTTTTTATATATTACACAGTAATTTAATCTTCACAACACCACTACAAAATAAATGGTATAATTCCCAGTGCCGCAGAAAGATGAAGCTCAGCAGGTGTAAGTAACTTGCCCCAAACCACACAACCAGAGAGTTCCAGTACCATCACTTGAACCATATCAGTTGACGCTGGATGAAGGGAATACATGTTGGCACCACATTAAGCCAGATGGTTTGCCTTGGGTGAGCTGCAACCTCTATGACTCTCCTCACATCTATGACAGGACAATTACACCAGCTCAAGGAAATGGACTGGGGCATTATGAGAATTAAATGTGAGCCCATGTGGAATTGTACAAGATCAGATAATTATGTTCATGAACTCGTCCTAGAGAAAATGCTTTGAAGGGTGGACTAGGCACTAGCATCAGTGCATAGCTTCCCCAGGGAAGTACTTCAAAGGTGACCACAGTGACATTCAGCAATGAGGAACATAGCACTTTTTCTAGGCTGAGTTTGTCAACTTAATTGTTTGACCTCGAATATGAAAGTTGGAGGTGCATGTGCTCCAGGACTCCTGAGCATATGCATGAAGAGACAAACAAGGATGCTCCACTGAAACATTGTTTGTAACAGTGAAAACTTGGGAGCAACCTACACGACCATTAGCAGGAGAAGGATAAATTGTGACTCATTCATGGTGGAATATTATGCAGCAGATAAAATGAATGAACTAGGTCGATAAGTTATCAACATGACTAAATCTTGAATACACAATGCTGAGTAAAAAAGTGGTGGAATGTATGAGGTCATTGGTATGCATTTTGAACACACAAAAATACTATGAATTGTTTATTGGATGCACATAAACCAGGAAAAGTATTAAGCATGGATGAAAAGTGTATCCCTACCTCTGGGGAGGAGGACAGGGAAGGGAATAAGAAGAGGTACAAAGGATGCTACACCTGTTCATATAATTTTTTTTAATCTAAAACTAATATGTTAAATGTTAACATTTGTTAAATCTGGGTAATGGATGGCCAGATGGATTGCCCAGTGGGTAAAGAACAGAAACAGTAAAGAACAGCATTTTTCTTTTTTTTTTTTAATTTCAGGTTAATGTGAGGGTACAAACAACTACATTACAATATTTGCATTTGATAGGTAGATTTCCTGGGTTTTTTTTGAGGCAGAGTCTCACTTTGTCCTCCTCAGTAGAGTGCTGTGGCGTCACAGCTCACAGCAACCTCAAACTCTTGAACTTAAGTGATTCTCTTGTCTCAGCTTCCTAAGTAGCTGGCATTACAGGTGCCCACCACAACGTCCAGCTACTTTTAGAGATGGGGTCTTACTCTTGCTGGTCTCGAACCTGTGAGCTCAGACAATCCACCCACCTTGGCCTACCAGACTGCTGGGATTACAGGCGTGAGCCACCATCCCTGGCCGGTAGAGTCCCTCTTGTAGTTGTGTCCCAAACCCAGGAAATGTGCCACATACCTTTACATTGTGCCCATTAAATGGAAGCACACCAATCTCCCTCCCTCCTCCTCTCTCCCCTCCTTAGAATAGCATTTTTCAATAGAACTTTCCACAAGGATGGAAAAATGCTTTATCTGTGCAGTCCAAAGCCATGTACAGTAGCCACATGTGGGTGTTGAGTGCTTGAAAGGTGGCTAGTGTGATCAAGAAACTGGATTTTCTATTTCATTTTAATTAATTAAAATTTAAAATTTAAATGACCACATGTGACTACCCTGGCTCCCAGATCGGACGGCACGGGAGAATATACTAAACCTAAAAGTTTGAGGGAAGGAGAAGGGTTGAAAAAGTTCTGGAACCCAAGCCACTATCTATAGGGTGTCATTTTTCATCAGGCACTGCCTTGAGGGGTTCCTAACAGCTTGGGGCATCTGAGGCAAGGAAGGGAAGATTCCACCAGCCCATTTGTCCAGAAGCAATCGTCTTCATTTAACTTTCAGGATTTGGCCCAGCAGACGTGGCTGCAGGCTATGTAACTGACCTCCAAGCTTTACCCAGGCTCTGGGAGGCACTATCTGCGTTGTGCCTTGACACATTGTGACTTGACAGGCAGCATTCTTCAATATCGGGCCCATCCTGCCCATGCTATTTGGCCCCACAAGCTGAGGTAATTTCTGTCCACTTTATTGTTTCCCTTGGTCCCTGCATGTACTTTTTAGAGAGCACTTACTTTGTGATTTCAACCAACCTTCCTTTCTTTCTTTTCTTCTCTCTTTAAAAAGAAAAGTTTGGATGCAATGAAAGGGAATTTTTTCACAGGCCCTAAACTTTGTCCTGTGTGTTCTATTATCCCAGCAGTGGCCTCTCTCTGTCAATGTTGTCTGTCTTCTTTGTCTGACATTTGCAATTGAAGTTATAGGGACCATGTTTGTTCCTTTCAGAGCCATATGAGGGGGTGCCGTCTGAGAGGCACCTTTGAAATTGACTTGTCCAAATGCCCTGTGTTACCCTGTTTCCCCAAAAATAAGGCAGTGTCTTATATTAAGTTTTTCTCCCAAAGATGTGCTAGGTCTTATTTTCAGGGGACGTCTTATCTTTCCTGTAAGTAGGTCTTATTTTCGGAGGATGTCTTATTTTCAGGGGAACAGGGTATTTATCGAAAGACAGAAAACTCAGAGAGCTGAGAGACTCACCCCAGGCCAACCCTTGAATTGATGGAAGGGGAAGAATTAAAACTACACATGGCAGACCCAGATGCTCCCTAGTTCCCTATCCAAGAGCCACTTGTCCTCCATTTTTGTCAGCTCCTCACATGTCTCCACTGTCTCTAGTCTCTTCCAAAAGGGGTTCTTCACCCTGTCTGCAGGGATGCAGTTCAAACCCTTAGCACCCCTATCACAGCCTTCCCTCTTTATTCAACCACCCTGAGCTCCAGTAGAAATTAAGCCAGTGGTTCTCAACCTTCCTACTGCCGTGACCCTTTAATACAGCTCCTCATGTTGTGGTGACCCCCAACCATAAAATTATTTTCATTGCTACTTCATAACTGTAATTTTGCTACTGTTATGAATTGTAATGTAAATATCTGATAGGCAGGATGGTCTTAGGCAACCCCTGTGAAAGGTTGAGACCCACAGGTTGAGAACCGCTGAGTTAGGCCAAAGAAGAACTCCCCTACTGTGCCCTACCCTGGAGCTCACTCTTCCCGGTACCACTGATGATCTAGGATCATCCTCTCAAACTTTACTGTGCATGTGAATTTCCTTGGGGTCTTGTTAAATTGCAGATGCAGACTTGGTAGGTCTGGCCTGAGGCCTGAGGCCCTGCATTGCTACCAAGATCTCAGATGATGCTGAGGATGCTGGTTTATAGACCATGCCAAACATCAAGGCTCTTGACTCACACTTTAGTCCTAAAGGGCTAGCAGTGAAAGGAGCTGGCAGAGGTCAGGTACTCTAGAAGCAGAGCCTGAGCCAGAAATTCCTGTAGAAGCAGCCCCCAGAGAAACTACTAACACAGTCAAAAAGGTAGGAGGAGGCAGAAACGAGGCTAAGCAAAGAGCTGGTTTTGCCTGAAATCTAACCTCAGCCTGGTCCCCAGGAAGCTCTGCAACATAAGTGACAACACAGAGTTGTTCCACCCTGAGGGAAGGGAGCCAGGCTTTTTGCACTCAGTACTGGTCAGCATTGGTTATGAGCTGCCCCTGGGAGACAGGTGTCACCTCCCTGGATAAACTCCCACCTATCTTCAGGTCGGCGGCTTCCACTTGGTGAAGGCAAGTCTCCAGAGGTGAGCCAACAGCATCCAACCCTCACAGCAGCTGGGGGGGTTCCAGGGAACCTTCTAGTGTGGGAGATCCAAGTAGGCTCCCCAAAGGGTCTAACACAAAGGCCCAAATCTCCTACAGGCCAACTGCCCCATCCCCACTTATTTTTATAGAAGAGATTTTATCTTTGAAAGCTATATATACAAAAAAAGAGAACTAGAAATATAAACACAAAACTGTTCATGACAGTGATCTCAAGTTGACTTCTTTATGTTTTTCTCCATCTTTCAAACTTGTCACAATGAATGTGTATTAATATAAAGCAACGATCAAAGTAAACCACGGACACCCAAGCTCAGAATCTTAGAGACCTTTTCGTTTACCTAATAACCATTACTATTTATTGAGTGCCTGCTATTGCCATTTACAGTGCTATGTGATCTAATCAATGTTCATAATGCCATGCTAATGACAGGGTACAAGTCTGAAATATCTGTAGCAAAGAAAAATCATAGACGGTTCAGTCTGGTTTTAAGTTTGGATCTATTTTATTTTCCTCAATTCTTTGAAATTACTCAGATCCATAGCAAATGCCCTGTAACTGGAACAGCCCATTCATCAACCTCTGGTTTAGTGATGTGAAATCTTGTGTCCAATTATCCAGGCCTTGGCAAAAGAGCAAACAGAACTCAGACCCCCTGACCCCTGTTGGTTCACAAAGACCACACAGCCTATCTGGGCCCCACGAGCAATTTTTATTTCAATGGGTTTCCTTCTTTTTGCACTGACTAATTAAGCAATCAAGTTAATAGAAATTAATGGTTTACTTAATAGGGATTAATAACTTGCCAAAAATCCCCTTGGTTTGGGAACCCAGCTCAGCACAGCAGAAATGCTCCTTGTGAAAGCTGAGGATGCAATGATCCAGCCAAGACTTAGCCCTGGGCCCCTTCTGACAAGTCCCAGGGGTTCAGGCCTCCAGTCCAGGAGGGGGTGGTGGGAGAGGGTGGGAGAAGAGTCAGGTAAAGCTGCAGGTTAGTTCAACCTTCAAAGCTGCTGTCTGGGCTTCAAGGCTTTGCACCTGCTGCCCATGTTACGGCTGGCCAAAACCCTAGGGTGCCACCCAACACCAGCAGTCTCTGGGTCTCTTGGCTGTCAGTCCTGACTTCCTTCTAGATTCTCCTCCAGGGAGTTTTTAAAAATGTGGATGCCCCAGCCCTTCCCCAGAGATTCTAACTTAACTGGTCTACAGAGAGCAGTATTCTTGTCATAAAAGTTCTCCAGGTGACGTCATGTGTAGATACTATGAGATCAAGGAGTGTTTTGTTTTTGTTTTTTGTTGTTGTTTTTTGAGACAGAGTCTCGAGCTTTCACCCTGGGTAGCGTGCCCTGGCATCACAGCTCACAGCAACCTCAAACTCTTGGGCTTAAGCGATTCTCTTGCCTCAGCCTCCCAAGTAGCTGGGACTACAGGCGCCCACTACAATGCCCGGCTATTTTTTGGTTGTAGTTGTCATTAATTGTTTGGCAGGCCCAGGCTGGATTTGAACCTGCCAGCTGCAGAGTATGCAGCTGGCGCCCTAGCCGCTGAGCTACAGGTGCTGAGCCACAAGGAGTATTACTTTTAAGCCCAGGCATCTTGGTGAAAAAGGATGAAAGAAAGTGGAGAAAAGGGGAAGGGAAAGAAGGGAACTAGTATCACTGGCACTGAGGGGTCCTCAGATTGAAAACTGAGGGGGGACAGGATGGTTGAGCAGGGAGGAGACAGTCCACAGCAAGGGGCAGCTGCCCTCCCTGCTGACGCAGGGTGCAGGAAGCCATTAGTTGTTCTTCCATCCTCAGTGGAAAAAGAACCAATGACTTGATTTTCTCCCCAGCGAGTCATATTTATGCTTCCCGATGCCCTTGAGTCTCAGCAGAGCCTCACAGGGGTGGGCGCATTTGTCTCCTGTGGGTGGCAGCAGCCTGCACACCCTGATGGGAGGGAGGCTGCCAGCTGCCCCCCTCTCCTGCCCCGGTGGAGGGCTCTGTCCTTCCCTCAGTCACTCAGCCCGCAGGTATGAAGCGAGCACAAGAGCCAGACTGCAGCAGGTGGCTGGTGATGATTCTGGTTTTATAAGACCCTGGCCGCTTCCTCCCAAACATCAAAGGCTTCACAAAACCTAGTCATGTGGCTCTGGGGGCAGAAAGAGGTTCTGGGCCCCCCCTAGGTTGGGGGCTGTGCCTAAAGAACTGAGCAGAATGGGGACAGCTAGATGGATGGCCAAGCCAGCAGCACGAGCAAAGAACTAGGCAGAGGGGAAAGGTGAGAGGAGAGAGAAGCTCCCTGGGAGCTTGGGGCGTTCAGAGAAGGGCAATGAGAGAGCTGATGAAGGAGCTACGTGGTGGCCCAGAATTCTGGAGGACTTGCTATGCTTGGTGGATATATAATCCATTCAGATTTTTTCAAGGATGACAGAAACTAAGTTGCTTCTCAGTTATGTATGTATGTAGGACTATTATTACCTCTGAGTGCAACCCTGTGAATGAAAGCTAAAGTTCGAACCAAGAGCCCCTTCTTACCTACTGCACAAGGCTATCTGTCCCCCAGGTACAGGTGAGGGTGGATGAAGGACATATCTGCAAATGTCCAGCAGCTCAGTGCCCAACGCAGGCCTGCAGATGTTCGCTAAGTGTAGGATCTCGTCAGGTCCATCCTTCCACCGCTGATCCCAGAGGGCAGTGCTGTAGCCTGACTGAATGCCACAGGCTGCCTTTCTTTAAGAGTGGCTTTGACAGTGGCCTTTTCAGGTCCTGGACATTGCTGCAGGTTCTGTGGGCTGCTGCCTGCTCCTAGAAAATAGCTTTGCGGGCAGCTCTCACCTGGGGAGTACACTCACACAGCTTCCTTTTAGCAGAGGCTTAGCAGCAATGCTAAACTCTGCACCAACATTCCCTGACAACGTCCCATTACTGATACTCCTTCTGAGGTGTGGTCACTCCAGTGACCTCTATGGCTGTCCGTCTTTCAGCCAACCTGTCCTTGACTTGGTCGGACTTTCCTAACAGGACCAGCTCTGGCTGAGCCCTTGGGTTGGCGTGTAGGGAGGAAGTAGTGAATTGCTGTCGGACATTCCAAGAAGAGTGTCTATAATTGGGCTGACACCCTGCCCATGCAGTCTAGCCCCAGCTCTGCACACGGCACTCACTCTGCCAGGAAGTCGGCCCTCCCAGCACTGGTCCTCCACTGGGCCAGCCAGGCTCCTGGTCATAGTTCCCCTTAAATGCCACTTCTCCAAGGAAGCCCCCCACCTTCCCAGAATTGGGGACCCTACTGTCCTTGCTCACCATGCCCACCCCTACTCCAGGGCACTTGCCACTTAGTCATATCACTATGTGGGTAACATCTCCCACCACCCCATCCATAAAGGCAGGACCAGAGCTATGGTGCTTACCCCATTCAGGAGCTGGCCAGGGAAGGCATGTGACACGCCCTCAGAGCACATTTGCTAGAAGAACGAATGAATGGAAACCAGCTGGTCTTTTTGCGTTACATGAAGGGCGTGGTTGCACAGTTCCAGACAGGGCTCTAGATGGGGTAAACCACCTTCCCAGAGGAGGATCCAGTTTCTGTGAACCCTGAAGCTTCTATAAGTTTGGGGCCCCTTTGAAGAAAAAACAGTAATTATACAATATATTTTACAAAAACCTACATCATAGGAGCACATGTCTAAACCACTTCCAGGACTTAAAGTGAGAGACTCTACAGCATGAGCTTCTTTAATCCATCCCCAGTGAGGGCACCCCAGTGCAACCCTCAGGACACTTCTGCAGACGGCACCGCTGTAGGGTGTAAGATGCAGGGTGAGAGGACCCCTTCCTCTGTGAGCCCTTTCCCCTCACCCCTCCCTTTCCTGAGCCACAGCCCAGTTGGTTAATTTAAGAAGTGACAGGTTCAGGGGTGAAGCCTACAGCGAGCCATGGGACTCTAAGTGCTCCCCCGCAAAAGCTCATCTGCCTACAGTCGCTGCTGCCTAACATCTTTTGATGGGGACAGAGATTTCTGCACGGGCCTTTGGGCCTCCCTCAGTGCTCAGCTGAAGAGCTCTCTGGAGGGCTCCTTCTCTCTCTAGGAACTCCCTCCTCTCCAGGGCTTTGCCCCGTGGGTTCGAGCACCTTGGCCTCCCTGAATTCTCACTGTTGTCTCAATTCGGTGGGCTCCCTGGCTCTGTCTGGGCTCCCCGGTCTGCACTGCAGGCTGGACACTCTCGAATGACGGTAGCTGGATGCCTGGTTTGTGTTTCTTCTCGCTGGATGACTGTTCTGAGCTGCCTATTGTCCTAGTTGGAGGACCATTGCTTCCTGCATTTTGTCTGGCTTTTTTTTTTATTTTTAAGTTGCTTAAGCTAGGAAAGTAATACAGTTCCTGTTGCTCCATTTTGGCTGATAGTGGACATCCACTTCCAAATCATCTGTCAGAAAATTATCTGTCAAATCCAAGGCAAAAGAATCAGAGTTTGTATGTCAATCTTTTGTTTTTGTTTTTGTTTGTTTGTTTGTTTGTTTTATATTGCAGGTAATTTTATTTTATTTTATTTTTATTATAGATAAAAATATGCACCATAGATGTGGCCCGACCCATCACCCTCCCTCCACCCAAACCTCCCCCCTCCCTTCCCCTTCCTTGGTCCTTTACCCATAGTCTTGTGGTATAGTTGGGTTATAGCCTTCATGTGAAAGCTATAGTTTAGCTTCATAGTAGGTCTGAGTACATTGGATACTTTTTCTTCCATTCCTGGGATACTTTGCTAAGAAGAATATGTTCCAGCTCCATCCAGGTAAACATGAAAGAGGCAAAGTCTCCATCTTTCTTTAAGGCTGCATAGTATTCCATGGTATACATGTACCACAGTTTGCTAGTCCATTCGTGGGTCAATGGGCACTTGGGCTTCTTCCATGACTTAGCAATTATGAATTGG
>CAUYPK010007637.1:0-23738 GCA_963574355.1 Loris lydekkerianus | reverse complement strand
TTTGTACCAGAGTGTTTATTGCAGCCCTATTCATAATTGCTAAGTCATGGAAAAAGCCTAAGTGCCCATCGATACATGAATGGATTAATAAATTGTGGTATATGTACACCATGGAATATTATGCAGCCTTAAAGAAAGATGGAGACTTTACCTCTTTCATGTTTACCTGGATGGAGCTGGAACATATTCTTCTTAGTAAAGTATCTCAAAAATGGAAGAAAAAGTACTCCATGTACTCACCCCTACTATGAAACTAATTTAGGGCTTTCACATGAAAGCTATAACCCGGTTACAACCAAAGAATAGGGGGAAGGGGGAAGGGGAGGGGAGGGAGGGGAGAGGTGGGTGGAGGGAAGGGTATTGGTAGGATTACAACTGCAGTGCATCTTACAAGGGTATATGTGAAACTTAGTAAATGTGGAATGTAAATGTCTTGGCACAGTAACTAAGAAAATGCCAGGAAGGCTGTGTTAACCATTGTGATGAAAATGTGTCAAATGGTCTGTGAAGCTAGTGTATGATGCCCCATGATCATATCAATGTACACAGCTATGATTTAATAAAAAAAAAAAAAGAAAAGAAAAAGAAAAACTAAAACAAAATAACATCACATCGTCAGGGTGAACAGAACTCATTCCATCTATTGAGGACATGACTAGGGTATAAAAGTCTGAGTAAGAGTTTTCTCTGTGTGTGACTCTCTTTAGGATAGGATATCAGTGTTCTGACTTTAGGCTCAAGCTCTGATTGCAACTTACACCATCAGTTTTCTTGATTCTGTCAACAGAAAAAATTCCATACTTGGTGAAATAATTTAAAGAGGTTTATTGCGAGCCAAATCTGAGGACCCTGAGCTGGAGGAACACCCACAAAGCCTTGAGCAAGTAGACTTGGTGTGGTGGTGTGACAGTTTGCTTTTATACATTTCAGGGAGAGATGAGTCACAGGTAAAGTGGCAAATCCATGCATGGGAGGCATACATTGGTTTGGCCCAGAAAGGTAGGACATCTCAAAAAAGTGTCTTACAGGTTATAGGTGGGTTTAAAGACTCTTTAGCTGACAACTGACTGAAGGAGTTAGACTTTGTCTCATAGACTAGAATTTAGTAAAAAGGAATGCTGAGTTAAGATAAGTGTCTGTTAATCAAAGGCAGTACTGGTCATATTTCTCAACCCAAGTTGTTTATTTCAAAATTGTACACCTTGTTTTCTCTACATTTCCTTCCTTTCCTAGCATTACTGAGTACACATTTCTTTTCCTCCCCCATTGTAAAAAAAATTTCAATTTGGAAGACACTTGGAAATATTTGGAACACATTGGATATAAAAGTTGTCTGCATGAACACGTCCATTCTAATAGCAGCTTCTGTGATTGTCTGTGTGTTTTCTTGTTAGAGGATAACTGCAGAGCATATGTACATTTATATGTAATATTTCACATAAAATATATTAGAAGTTTTATGGTGATATTTGTTAAGAGAGAAGCTGATTATAGTCATCTTCCAGAAAGACAAAAAGCTTGAGTTAATCTTCTAAGAAGATATAGATCTCAGATTAGATGAGAAGTTTTTAGTAAATCATGCTAAAATGGCTCTTTCTAACAGCCCAATGTTCCTGTGGTAGATAAATGTGTCATTTACTCAAAAAGAATTATTTGTTAAAAAAGACTTCTTTCAGAAGTTTTATTTTTTTAGGCCTGGGTAGCTAAAATAAAGAAAAGGAGTGTGAATATGTTATTTCTGTGGCCAAGATAATTCTTAACGTGCTTCCCAAACATCTAATTTTACCCTCATCATAGATAATCAAAGTAAATAGAGGAATAAAGGTATTCGATAAATATGAAATTAAGGCTGGCGAAGATGTCCAATTCCGTGCTACAGATGCTACTTGACTTACTATTGGATTACATTTGATAAATGTATTATAAGCTGAAAATACCATGTCAAAGTGCATTTTATACATCCAACCTAACAAACATCGTAGCTTAACCTAGCCTCTCTTAAATATGCTTAGAATATTTATGTTAAAATTATCTCACAAAAGCCTACATTATAATGAAGTGTTGAAAATGTCATGTAATTTATTGAATACTGCACTAAAACTTGAAGCCAGAAAAACAGTTTGGAAGATGGTGTCCGAGGGGCTAAACTGAAGCCATACAGCTGACCTGAACTACTAAACTGCTAAACTCACATTCTACCCATCCTCCAATCCCATTTATCTAGTTAAGGTTTCACCATGACTATAAGAATGTTTGTCTGAGGAGACTTTGAGGAAGTAGTCACACATGGACAATAGGTATTATTATTGTGATATGGTATAGTAAAGATGACCTTGATAATATGTTTTCTTTGATGATTTTCTTAGATATTTTGTTAAAGTGAAAATTACCTTTATGTTGTTTAAACATTTTGCATTGTTAGAGGGAAGGCTACTTTAGTGTTGTTTTCTGTCAGATAAAGTTAAAATTTCCTAATGTTTGTTTCTTGGTATTTCCATTATAAAAGTTATTGGAATGGGAATTGAGGCAGAACAGAATTGAGAGGCTACTCTTGCTGCTCTCCAGAAATGCTGGCCTTCTGAAAATGAAACTTGTTCAGACCTAAACCCTGTCTTTGCGTATTGGCTGGACAGTGACACACAGATTAATCCTCTTCTTTTGGTAAAAAAGTGAAAAACAGAATGATTATTTAGTGTCAATGGCTGAGAAGTTTGTCCAAGCTATTGACAGCCTTATAGAGATCGAATAAGAAAGGAACAGTGGATTCCTGAAAGGTTCATCCTAGGATTAAGGACTAAGTAGAAGTAGTCCAGCCTTCTCAGTGGCTGCAAAGAAATTCAAATAATTTTAAAATGTAAAATTGGATTGATTTATTTCAAATGGCTAGTGTCTCCAGGCACTTTGCCAGAAAAAAAGCAAATTCTCTTTTCTACAAAGAATTACTCTAAATAGTTTCTCAACTAAATGCCAGATACAAAATGCAAAATAACCAGGCACACACACAAAAGGAATGAAAATGTAATAAAAAACCAGGGGAAGCAAATTGTAATAAATAAAACAGAGGGTTCCAGAAAAAAAGGTATCATGAAAAAGTATGATGAAGAAACTTAACAAAATTTATGTGTGTAAAATTCTGCATCCCAAATCTGAGGAATACTTTAAAAAATACCAAACACACATATGACATTTACAAAGAAAAAAAAAAATGGTTACTTAGGTTTAATTATTCACTAAAAAAAGTCATAGAACTCAGCAAATAGTCACACTCATGGCTATGATTTATTACCACAAAGGTACTGCCAAAAGTTCAATAGTTGTCCCTGAGGCTAAATCAATGAGAATGAAGAAAGAGGGCAAGTGGTTTGAGGAAAAGGAAAGAGAAGTTATTAATTTGCTGGCAAATGAAGAGGACAGTAGACAAGTGTCTGAAAAGACTGCCATCCTGACTTTAAGCAGAAATTTAGGAATTTTTAAAAGAGAAATTTTGGTGGTTGAGCTCAGGTCTGCATGACCAATGTCACATGTTGTGGCTTTGGGTTGTTGTTGTTTAACTATAATTGGTGGTTTCAGTGAGCCTTATCCCCAGAGATGACAATCTCATGACCCTTGTCTAAGCAATTCTGTTCAGCCACCTCCTGTGGTTTAAGATACTTGAAATCAAAGAGCAAAGAACTTTTCTCTGTCCCTTTTTTTACTGGCCTTGGGAAGGAATGCAGGTTTCAAGTGCTAAAATGGGTGGGGATTTTAAAGAGACAACTTGTAAAACATTTCATTGCCCTTTTGCAGATCTTTACCTTTTTACTAGTAGTGGAGGCCTTTTTGGAAATGCATTATTTTAAAATTAGAGACTTTGTTTACTCTACATTGTTCTGTTATGAGTTAAATTGTGTTCTGCTCACCCATATTTACATATTGAAGCACTAGCCCTGCTCACTCAGAATGTGCATTTAGACATAGAGTCATTCAAATAGGTGATTAAGGTTAAAATGAAGCCATTAAGATAGGCCCTGGTCCAATATGATTGATGTCTTTATAAAAGTAAATTTGAAAAAGAAAAGTCACCAAGGATGCCAAGGATGTGCACACAGAGAAATAGTCATTTGAGGACACAAAAGAAAGGCAGCCACCTGCAAGCCAATGAGCAGGGACTTGGGAGAAAAAACCCTGTCAACACCTTTCTTTCATATTTCTATCCTCCAGAACTATGAGAAAATAAATTTTCCTTGTTCAGCCCATTCAGACTATAGAATTTTGTCATGACAGCCCTGGTAAACAAAGATACAAAGAAAAATCTTCAATAGGAAAAAACACATGAATTAAAGTCTAGAGGAAACCTCATATGAGTTTCCAAGAGTCCACCTGTGATATCCACCTCTTGCCTCCTCAAATTTTTATGACAAATTTATTATTAGGATGACTCTGGATAGCAGAATGAGACCAAAGTAAAGTGCTGACTTTAGATGTCATAGATTCATTCAGTTAAAACAAATCTTATTAATCATAAAAGTCTACCTTAATAAGCCAGGTGGCTCCTTCCTTAAGTTTCTACGTTATCTTTTGTGTTTCTTAACCCAAGCTAACAAGTCAAGCACAGCATGACTCTCACTAGTAAGTTGAAGCTGACCTGCATATCTCCCAGGGCTGAAGCAGCAGCATGATAGGGTAATACACACAAGAAATTTAGCTGCAGAGGACACATATAATAACAGAGTTTGTGATTATTACAGCACCCCCAAAGAGATACATTAGTCAGACAATGGATTAGTAGATGTGGCTTCCCACTATTATAACTGTCGCCTTCAGAATCTAAATCTAGTTTACTAATCTAGTTTACTAGATTTAGTCCATGTTTAGTCCATGTTTGCAGAAGGACCACCTAAGGAGGTAAGTTCCAAACATTTTACTTACTACTGACAATAGACCACCCTCCTTTCAAATGTGGAGGCAGCTGAAGGCTACTCATAGTCAGGCATCAACCTAGCCTCAGCAGTCAGATTAAATTCAAAATGCTAATGGAAGCACACAAAGTCATCACTGGGCATGTTTTACTCTTTTCTTTGGCATTAAAGAAAAGTTCCAATAATGGTTTTGAAAAATACAACTTCCCCATGCCTGCTCTGGCATAAACATTTTTTTCTCTGTTGCTATAAAGTCAGTGTACTGTTTAGCAATCATAATTTTATACTTTTAAAGTATTACCTACTATCTGACCTACATCTTTCATCTAAGAAGGTTGTATGCTGGAGGGACAAAAGCCTTCTCGGGGGTGGGGGGGAAGAGTATTTTCATGCCACTTAATCAGAAAGACACATTATTTTTAGAAATTGGTCAGAATAAAAACACACATTATCAAAAATTATTAACATTAGTTTACATAACATTCAATCTTTTTCATTATAATCATTTACCGAATAAGCATCTTACTAATAATCACCAGTTTCTAGGGATAGCTGCATTTTACAACACAATTTTCTTATAGACATGGAAATATCAGCATAAAGGTAAGGAAAGTACACTCAAGCTATTGAAGGAGCTAAGGAAAATTCACCACAAAATATGAGTCACTGGTATAAAGAATATTTTGAATTGAAAGCTATTCAAGGTCAAGAAACACTGCGGGAGGCCATCCTATCTCCATAAACTGGACTGGCCTGATCAGAGGATCAAAGGGGACAATTGATGCCCCCTCCCCCTTCCTTTTATCTCAAATTTTATTTTGGAATGAGGGCCAGGAATGTAGATGGACCTGGCCCCAATTATTTGGGTTATAAACACCTGTATCCCAGATTAATCTAAAAGTCACTCTATTTCTCCCCAACAATTCCTCTTCTTTAGCAACCTCTCTAGCAACCATTTATATTCTATATTCCTCAATTTCCCTCTTCCCCCCAAAGGTCTTTGTAAAGATACCTGAATTACTTTGGAAAACTGGGTTATCACTCAGTATTTCTCCCCATGAGCTTGGTAAATAAGGCCTTTCTCTTATTAATCTGCCTTAATTGTGAGTTATCTTTCAGCAGAACTTTAGGATAAAGGATAAGTTTCCCCTTGCCTCTACACTATCAATTCTTTTTTGCACTCTACCACTGATCCAAAGTCAAATATATTATAAGAATTCAGTAGCCCTGAGACATCCCACAATGAGGTTGAGGTGCCTTGTGATGTGCAGTCCTTCCAACTAGCAGCTTTTAGCAGAGATCATAAGTCAGGAATACAAGCAGTAGCAGAAACAGAGTTGACTAGGATCTCAATTTCTGATAGTCCCATTAGAGAATAAGCCCTTCCTGTGAGCATTTATATGTGACACAGATGGTCTGGTCAACATTAAGGATATTTTCATAATATATGTCCCCTCAGAGGGGAATTTTAAATCTGCAACAGCCTTGGGATCTGAGTTCTGTTTTTAAGCCTGTCTAATTTCAGTTCTGCATAGTCCATGCTGATGCCAAGATAGCTCATAACAGACCAGACTGGTTCAGCTTAATGTTGCATCTATGAAATTCGGATACATAAAGTCAAATTATTAAAATAACCACCACGTTTTCTTCAGTAGCAACAAAACTGAGAAGCTGCAGGGCCAGACACTTTGTTCTAAGTACAAGCTACAAGAAGGCCTTATGGAGTGTTGTCTTGTTAGTGTGTGTCCAAATTAACCAGTTGAACCATGCACTTTGGATTAGAAAATTATCATCTTCTAAGGGTCAGTAAGTGATCTATAAGAGCTTATTATCAATGGAAAACTATGTTTGCTATGTCAAAAATGCATTTGGATATTGACTGTCCATGTTGTATTTCTTTATTCAGAAGCTCTAAAAATGGGCAAAAATCAGAACCAGGGATATCTGTTTAAAAGATAATTTTTAAATACTTATGTTTAAATTTTTAAATACTTACTCATTTGAATCAAATTTCAACCAACCCACTAGTAATAAAATGCAAAAACATTATGTCCCACAAATACTGTTCTTTGCAGTTTTCAGGGATTGTAATGATCCCTCTAGAATTTATAAAATATGCAGTATATATCATTCACTACAATTTCTATTATATTTCCAGATGCAATAACCACAAAACACAAAGCCAATTCAAATTTTCTTTTTGTTTGTTTTTACATTATTGCAAATTTATTCAAACTCCTGTCAGTAAATTGTACACTTTCAGGGTCAAGACTACAGTTGCGAGGGAGAACAAGCTGACAGGCAGGAGTGGGGCTGGGCAGCTGAAGCAAGTAGGCTAACGTGCTGTGAGCCTGAGATTGGCCCGTCCTCCTTCTCCATCTCCACTTGAATACCCACATTAAAATCTCTAATTTATCTTTAGCTTTGTTCCAGGTGTAGGAACTGATTTAACATTTTTTTTTTCTTCTCATATGGAGAAGGGAAAGTAGAAAATTTTAATATTTTTGTCCCAGCCAAAGTTTACTTTTGGAAATATTTGGGCTATTACCACTTTCACTGCAAGGAGATACAAAACAAGGACATTACCCAGGCAGCATGCTTTAATCCTCACTTTAGCCTATGGCTAATTGCAACTAGGGAATCCAGCAAGCTAATTCTCACAGAGCTGAAAGTACCATTTTCAAATTCCATAGGTAAATGTTACTTCTCTCAATAGATAAAAATTCAACTGTAGTTTCATCCCACGGATACATTTATGTCTGCTTTTCCTTTAAGAAAAAGATGTTTAACTGTCAATATTAAAGTTTTATGTGAAGAAGATTCTTCCTACTGATGTTGAATGCTTCCGTAAAACCATTGGACATAGAGGGGCATATTTGGGAAGAATGAGAAGAGTTACCTATAGAAAGGGAAGGCTCATACTGTAGACAGGGAGAAAAGTGATATAAAAGGTATGTGGGAGGGAAATTGGAATTTTAAGAAGTCAAAATATCATTTGATGACATAAAGTGAGTAAAAGGTAAAGTAATTGTAATGGGTTAGAGGGGTAGGCAGAACCCCTAGTCTGGTATGCTTTTGATGTCATTTTCAAGGATTTGGATTTTGTATAGACACAATGGGGAGCCACAAGAGGATTTTAAGTAGTCAGGACATTAATTTCCTGACTACTCAGTGAACAAAAGATCTTATGGGAAAAGCTTGAAAGAGAAATACTAATAATGAGACTATTTCTAGCAGTTAAGGAAAGAATAAGTTGAAATTAACTAGTTCCCTGAAAACAGAGAATAGACATAACTTGAAAATTTTAAAAAAGAAAATACATGTCAATTAAAGTTTATATAACACACACACACACACACACACACACACACACACACACACGGGAGTTCTGACAATTAAGTTAGTAAACTCATCCCAGAAAAAGTGCTATGTAACCTCATTGCTGAATATCACTAAAGTCACCTTCAAAGTATTTCCCTTAGGAAGCTAGGCACTGACTCCAGTGCCTACTCCACCCTTCAAAGCAATTTTGGAACTGTTTTTCTGGAATGACCATCAAAAGCTATGGTTGTAGAAGGTTTGACAGTTAAGTGTGCGAACTCATCTGAGAAAAAAGTACTACATATTTCATTACTGAATATCATTGTGGTTGCCTTTGAAATACTTCCCTTGGCCACCTGGTGGCAATAAGGTATAGAGCATATTTTTTTTTTTCTAGGATGAGTCCATGGACTTAATGGTCAGACCTCGTATATAGCTAAATATAGGTAACATTTATTGCCTATTTGTTGGATTTCAGGAAGAATGCTAAGCGCTTCACATGACTTATGTTGTTTAATCTTTGCAAAAACTTCGTGAAAAAGATAATGCTATTGTAATGCATTTAGGGAAGCAAATCTATAATCTTGAAGGGTTATATAATTCCCTCATGGCCATGCAGGTATAAATGGTAGAGGAAATTTCTAAACTCAGATAGGCTAAATCCAAAATCCACAAAGTTGACCACTCTTATTGCTGCCTCAGTGTTAGAAACCATGCTTTTAACCAAGACCTAAAGGGGCACATTTTAAAACCATGTAATCGAGCAGCCTATAAAAGAGCTAGGAAAACAAATATGAGTTTTTGTATTAAGAAGACCAAGGAAAATAGGAGAGCAGTGTTTCAAGATGTGTTGTTACCCAAAGTGAGGAATGAGGAATAGTGATTTTTTTAGGGTTCGGGCCAGATGTCAGGTTCCTGTGTTTCCAGGTTCTTGGTTCTGAGTCCTGAAGAATGGTTATTGGTACCGACTTGATGGAATGAAAGAGCAGAACAACCAGGTGAAAGCAAATTGCTGAAGTTTAAACGAGAGCTTCTCCTGGCTGGCTCACCAAAATGTTAGGGTGGCATGGTGATAGCTCAAGGTAATCACCAAAATAATTAAAAAGAACAAGAGTAAGTAAAATTTTCACAAGAAAAGAAAAGTTTACTTTAACAACCTAGATATCAGGTTCAGCCTCATCCTAGCAACTGCAGGCATTATGGAGAGTTCAGTGTTGGATCTTATACACACCTTTTGAGGAGTGTCAGCTCCTTCTTGGAAATCCCCAGGGTCTCAATCAACTATGTTCTTATAACGTGTTCCCATAGCAACTCGTGCCTATCTGTCTGTATCAGAAAGCCCCAGGGATGTTAACCAGTTCCCTTAAAGCAACTAGCTACCAAGAACAACCCACCTGCAAGGTTGTAACACCTGTGAGGTCTTGATTACCACTATTCCCAGGCCACCACTCACTAACTCTCACATAAAAAGTAAAGGGAATGTGTGTACAAGGTAACCTAAGTAATCAATGACCAATAGAAAAGGACAAAGGTGTCTGGGAGATGCAGAGAGATCAATGAAAGAGTCACAATTTCAAATGAAAAGAAAGAGGATATTATACCTCTATACGGCCTCTGCATCCCCAAATCTCTCTCTTTCTCACTCCTGAGAGGGAACCACTGCCGACTCTCTTTGGAAGTGCCCTGGGTGGTCTTTTTGTTCTTCATAAAATTTCTCTTTTTTATACTACAGCCTGTGCAAAATTACTTTTGCACTATATTCATGTTGCCTGTGATGCTTCAGTTTTACTTTAAGTTACTACCCAATTTTTGTTTCCTATTTCTTGACATTCCTCAGTTGAACTTTATAGTTCCACAGAGTAGTTAAACCAAGTCAACCTGGATTGGGGAACCAGGACCCTTGACTTCCAACGTTTGCAAGAACGATTTCTCTAGTGTACTGAGTGTAGTTTTAAAGATAGAGATCTATGTGGCATTGTTATTGAAACTTCAAGGGAATTTTGGCTTAGGTCCAGTTACTTGCTGAGCAAAGGACCAATTACTGGGACAACAAGGATTGCCAAGGAAAGGAAATTTTAATTTGAAAGACAAAAAAGAGGTTTAGCTGGAAGAAAGAGCCTCATATATGACTCCCTGACTAATGATAACTCACAATTTTTAAGGAAAGAAACTGACAAGGCACTACAGGTATTGAGATAGGGTGACTTGAAATTAATGAGAGAAATTAAGAAGGGTCTAGTTCATGGGGCACTTTACTGAGGGATGGCAGTCTTAACATCAGGAAATCTGCCAGGTGGTTTCAAATCTCAACTCCTTTGTCTTAAGAAAAATCCACCATTTCTTGGAAATAAGAAGATCAAGCATTTAATTAAGGAACAGCATTAGAGCATTATTAAGAAAACAAAAACATATAGGAGGTTGCTGACATTTCTTCACACAGCCAGTTATAGCATCAAAAGAAAAATATAGAATATTATACCCCATCTTTTGTACATTTGCTGGAACATGAGAACTAAAGGAGAAGATGAGCGAAAGGGAGAGAAAAAAAGAAAGGGAAAGAAATATTTAGAAATAAATGATACAGTAAAGAAGAGAGAAGCAAATTATGAATGCACAGACAGCAACGTGCTGCCCTTTTCATGATAGAGATAGTCCAACGTAATTAATCTACCACCAGGTCATTGGCTGATCATGCTGAGTGTCAGGGGCATAACATTGGTGTTGGCTTTGGCAAGTTATGTGTATAGCAATGGAAATTGCCAGATTGCTTCCTTAATCCCCTACTTAGAAGAGACTCCCCAGGAGACTGTGGATGGGGGTTGAAATAAAGGAAGCAGCAAGGCAGGAATGCCATGGACATCTAGGCCATGTACCTGTGTAAGTGACTCATTATTTCAGGATTAATTTGATCCCTCTATTTACATATTACTTTTATGTAACAATGAAGTCCTGCTGTGATCAACCAAATATATCACTTTGTCTATTAAGCAACTCCAAGATAATGAAGGTAATTAGACAGCTAATGGCCAAGCATTCGGCCTCTATTAGGGACCACAGCAAGCCAGAAACTTTCTCAAAAGGAAAATAGTTAAATGTTGAGAATGGGATGGCTATACTCCAAAATTCTAAAGGATTGTGCTGTGATTCACTTGTAAGTGTCTCCAACTTCCACAATTTCTTCAAGGACTATTTGGTCTACTTAGCGACACAGACCAAATGACACGACAGCCTGCTAAGCATCCTGGATGTGTTGCTGAACCTCTTATTTTCTGGGCTCTATTCAAAACCAGAAGGCTTTGGGGGATATTTACTAAATAGTTTAAGTTAGCATAATCTGATCACAGCATATCTGTGAAGAGTCCAACCCAATATATGTCTGTGTCTTAGTGGTGAGAATCTCAGATATAGCAATTTATTCTTCTTGAAAGGGGTAACTCAGCATGGCCCAGGCCATAGGATGGAGCAGGTAACTGAATTTTTGAGAGACTTTTTTCTCTCATTCTGCCATATATGTGTAGTATCAAAATGTTTAGTAGTGACCTGTTCACTAGTTTTATTTAGTAGCATGATACTCTTAAAATAATGAATCAAAGTTGTCAAGACTGGAAAGTTGATATTTGTATATGGTAAGACAACTAAAATGCCATATGGGCCCTATAGGCTGAAAGAAAACTATTTTTTATGGTCATTATTATTAAGGAGAAAAAGCTGCTTTATAATGACTAGAGAATGTGTTAAGTTTCTTTCACATTGTAGTATCAAAAAACAGCAATTTTATTATATCAATAGATCCAAGGGAATAAAAATTTAAACACAGTACTGCAAAAGTGGATTTTCTCTGTCTTGTAAGAGTCATTGCTTCAGCTGTGAAGACCTGAAGAAATGGAGGTGGCTCAACAAGCTGTGTAGAAGATTCATATAAATCTTCTTCAGCTACACATCTGGTGTGCCTGTCCTTCCTACTATATGTTGATTATGCGGAGGGCAGAATTTGTCTCTAATTTTACAGATCAACAGGTTGAAAGGAAGGGGTAGAGCTGAACTTCTGGCACTATTATTTGAGGATCTTCATCATGCTTGGAAACAAGTTAGATGGTGAGACTATAAACTTTGAGCTGGTGATTTAGTGTGATGAATCTTTGGGAAATGGGTGGTTATAAATTTATTTTGAACATGGGAAGCATATGAATTATTGGGGGTCAGAGTGCAGATTCTTGAAGGCAATCTCTAAGATGGCCCAATAATTCTTATGTCTTGATGTGGTATTCACCCTCTTGTGCAATTTTCTGCTCTTCGTTTTGTGATGGTCTAATGACTTTCTTCCAAGCAATAGAATATGATAGTAGAAAAGTATTGGGATATGTCTTCTGAGATCAGCTTACAAAACTATGGTATTTCTCCTGCCTGCCCTCTTTTTCTTTCTTTTTGAAAGAAGCCAACTGTCATGTTGTATGTTGCCCAGTGGAGAAGCCACATATCAAGCAATGTGTGGAGATTCTCATCCACAGCCAAGAAGGAACTGAGATCCTCAAGCCAACAGCAGTGAGGACCCAAATCCTCCTGTCAGTCACGTGAGTGATCTTGGAAGCAAAACCCTTCCTTTATCAAGGTTTTAAATGATACAATGGCTCTGACTAATACCTTGATTTTAGCCTTATAAAAAATTTTAAAGAAGAATCACTTGGCTATGTTGCACCCACATTTTTGACCCACAGAAAGTGGGAGACAATGACTGTTTTTGTTTGTTTTAAGCCCCTAAATTTTAGGGTAATTTGTTGCAGAGCAATAAATGACTAATAAAATTTGTAGCTTGCTTGTAGCAAATGGAACACAACAGAAGTGGTGCTATCTGACTTCCAAGTTAGATCAAAAGAAGTCATACAGCCTTGGGGGTCAGATAATACCCAGTTTATGATACTCAGATCAATTGACATGGTAACTTGGCAGCCCATGATCAACCATTCACTCTTTACTAAGGCCCAGTAGCAGGCCAAGGGCTGTCTTTCAGGAGTCAAGTTGTAATGGTTGGATGCTAGAGAGGACTTGTTTCAAAATCCTAAAGGTCTGCGTGGTGACTCGTATAAAAGTCAGCCAGTGACTCCAAATGTCACACTGCCTGCCACAGCCAATTCAAGCACCGTTTCATCTCTTGGATCATATGATTCTAGTGGCAGAGGAGCTGGCACGGCAGCCTGGACCTGACACAGAGCCTTTTCTTGCTTTGGGTTCCTCTCAAAACTAGCTTTTCAGGTTACTCATTAAATGGGCTGAGTAACACACCTGCATGAAAAATGTATACTTCAAAATCCTTATAGACCCACTAGGCATTGTGCTCTTTCCTTGTTTATAAGAGAGGCCAGACACAACTTAGTCTTTACCTTAGAAGGGATATTTTGAATACCCCCAAACACTGAACCCCTAAATGCTTCACTGAAGTATAAGGCCCCTGATTTTACTCATATTTATTTTTCACTCTCTGGCACACAAATGTCTAACAATAAATCTAGAGTAGTTGCTCTGTATCCTATAAGGATCTTTGCTCATTAGGTCCTATAAACATATTGCCATCAATGTCAGACCAGTGTGATCTTTTGTGGAAGGAAAAGATAATAGAGATCCAGAAAACTAAATGATGATATAAGTCAAAAGAGCTGATATACCACTGAGGTAGGAAAATGAAGGTGTATTTTCTGGCCTTTCCAGCTGGAAAGAAAATTGTTTCTAGGTACAGTGGTTCATACCCATAAGCCCAGCACTCTGGAAGACCAAGGCAGGTGGATTGCCTTGAGCTCAGGAGTTAGGGCCCATCTTGAGTGAGAGTGAGACCCAGTCTTTAATAAAAATGGAAAACCTGGCCAGCCATGGTGGCTCATGCCTGTATTCCCAGCTATTTGGGAGGCTGATGCAAGAGGATTGCCCAAGCCTGCAAGAGGATTGCCCAAGCCCAACAGTATGAGGTTGCTGTGAGCTATGATGATGCTGTGGCACTCTACATGGGGTGATAAAGTGAAACTCTGTCTCAAAACATGAAGACTTGCTGACAGGAATAGAGAAAAAGGAATTTATCAGCCCAATAGCTGCATACCAGGTACTAGGAGGTGTGTTAGTCTGCTCAAACTAGAAAATAAAATTAGTACGGCAGTTGCTTCTGCCAAAGCTGCAATCTGTAGTTTAGTTAAGCTCATAATAGCTCACTGACACTCTCCAAGATACTTTGTTAAATTAACTAGGTTAGTTCACTGAAGTTGTGGTTGGAATCACTGCCCCAGCATCTTTCAAGAATTTGACGATGGGCAGTGCCTGTGGCTCAAAGGAGTAGGAAGCTGGCCCCATATGCCAGAGGTGGCAGGTTCAAAGCCAGCCTCTGCCAAAAAAAAAAAAAAAAGAAGAAGAAGAATTTGATGATGACACTAATTTCTGTGATATTTCTAGGACTGTGGCATTACTTTTGCTTTATCCTTTGCCAGTTAGAGGCAGTTCTACTGGTTTCCATGTGGCCTTTCTTACTATAATGGCCCTTATTCCACAAGTCAGGCACCAACATGGGGATTTTACCAGATACTGAGTCTATCTACCCCACTTCTGCATTCCAGAACTTGGAAAGTAAGCACAGGATGGGCTTGGTGACTCACAGGTCCTCTTGTGAGACAGATGAGCTAAAAATCTATTTATCACCTAACCTACATTATCCCCTACTTTGACTGGAAGGCAACAGCAACACTTTGCTTTTCCTGGCATCAGTGTCCATGCAAGGTCCATGTCCTATAGTCAGGAAGAACAGTGGTTCTAACCTTCCTAATGCCGAGGCCCTCTCTGTTGGTCACGACCCAACAGCTGCCCTAAAGAGACCGCTGCCCTAAAATGTCTGATTATTTTGTCTTCCTCAGTGCACAGTTACTCTAGTAAAAGGCCACAGGTCCCCTTGGGAAAAGCTGGGAGAAAGATGAGCAGTGTAAATTTTGGTAGCGCACCAGGGTTTTTTCTCAAAAAGACTTGGCTTTTCTTTCATTCAAGATGTTCTGGGTCTATGAACTAGTTCAAATTTGGAATTGACTGAAGGACTGTGACAGTTTGTTTTTATGGTTTAGGACAGAGTTTTGTTCACTTGACCTAAAACTTTTCTGCTTACACCCGTGAAGAATTTCTGTATATTTCACTTTTAGGACCATGGTGATCAACTGGACAAAGCCATAGGAGTACATGAGTCAGATTATTCTCATTGCTGTTGTGACTTTGCTGTCAATTATCGTCACCAAATACACCCAGTCATTGGTGGGTAAATGCTGCTCCTTGGCCTGTCCCATTTGGGTTTCTCAGTTTAGTGACTGCAGTTCTCACTCTGAAGTCTGGCTTACAGAGGAGAAGGGTCAAAGGGCTCTTCAAGGATGCTGGGGCAACCCTCACAAATTTACTTCTCACACATTTAGAAAATGTGTATCTTCTGGACCCTCCCAGGGTGAGTGAGTAGTTCCTAAGTGACAGATGCACGCTAACATTCCATTCCTGCTAAGCCTTTCAATCTTTTTCTTTGTATTAAATCAAGACACGCCTGGCATTTCTAACCTGCTTGGCGTGAGCTACTTGTTGGTATACTTCAGCCAACCACCCAACCATCCAGAGCCCTTTCTAATCCCCCAGCCACAATGTTCAATGCAGACTTTCTTCTTAATGAGCACTTATCAATAAATTCAGCCTAATCCAACCTTATGGTCCTTTCACTATTATCCAAAATCCTTGTTATTCACTTCCACAAATGTTTCCCATATTTTTGTCTGTACATATTAGAGAACTCATGTGATACTTTGGGAGTACAATGTCACTATGGTAATTTGTGCCTCTCCTTTAGGAGCCTGCTAGAACTTTAGTTAGCTATATTTCCATAAGCAAAGATCAATGGGTCTTGAGAAAAGTTAGCACTATTTTGTATGGCAACATCAGGATGAGGTGAGAGCACTACAGTTTCCTCAGGAACTGCAGAATTAATTCCCTCACACAGGGTTGCAGTGGCAGAAACTATACCAGTGGGGCGATTACTACCATTATGAGAGGGCAGGCTCTTCTGCTGTGTCTGTGTGTGTGCATGCAAATGCACTCATAGCAAGAAACACACCCACTGGGAGTGAGGAAATCTTTTCCATTGGTAAAGAAGGCGCATGCTAATTTAGTAACTCAATATCCCCAGACTCATCAGGGTCTTCCCTCAAGTCTCACTTACAACTTACAAAATCCTGTTCTTTCCCAACTGATGCCCTTGCTGTAGACACCATGGGAGGTTAGGAGTCCAAGTTCAAGCAGACACAGCATGAGATTCTGCATCTGATTTTCAGTAATCTTAGACCTGTAGCTATCGGAACTATGTGATCTCCTTCACAGAACACGTAAGAGCTCTAAGATAATTTTTATGGTACTTGAGCAGAGAATTTGAATCTCTGAACTTATCTTTCTTTCCTTTTTCCAATGAAATTAGGAGCAACCAGCTAGCATCATTTATTTAATAGTTTTTAAAAAGAATGTTTAAAAGTATAATATACACAGTAAGCCAACTTCTTGCTTCTTATGAATGTCTGGTCAGGAGTATACAGAGCAGATATTTTGTATGTCTCTATTGAAGACCAGTTCGTGAAGTATTAGGGCTCTCTTTATTATTGAAAATGGATTAGCATCTTTAAATCCACTCAGATTTGAGAATAGATTCCAGAAACTCCCAAAACAATTCAGAAAACTCATCCACTATCTTCTGTTCTCCTAAAACAAATTTCAGTCCCAAAATCTGTATTAGTTAGGGTACACCAGAGGAATAGGTCTTATTTATTACAAGGAATTGGCTCACACAATGATGGAGGCTAAAAAAAATTCACAGTTTTAAGACGCTGGAAAGCCCATGGTGTAGTTCTAAGAATGATGTCTGAGTGTGCTTGAGCTGCTATAACAACATATACACTAGGAAGCTTGTATGTGACAGAAATTTACTTCTCACAGTTTTCCTTGTGGGGAAGTTGAAGGTCACGGCTTCATCAGATGTGGTGTCAAATGAGGATCCATTTTTTTTTTTTCATGAATGGCATCTTTTAGATGTTTCCTCACATGGGGAAAGACAGCAAGAAACCTCTCTGAGGTCTCTTTTTAAAGGGCACTGATTACCTCCCAAGGAATCCACCTTCTAGCCTAATTAGTGATCATATTTCAACATATGATTTTGGGGAGGACACAAACATTCATATCATAGCACACTAAATGAAGTAATATAAAGATCCACCAACTAGTAAATCAATAAATAAACTTTTTTGGATAAAACACCAAGACCCCAATATAAGCTGCTTATAATAAAAAGAAAACATTACCTACAAAGACACAAATATTAAAAAGTATAGAAAAGGTATGCTTTATTAATTTTAATTATTGACAAAAGAAGTGAAGAATACTATATTGACATCAAACTAAGTAGATTTTAGCTGAAGAAATAATGCAAAGAGTAAAGTAGGTGACTTCGTGATGACAGAGTTGTCAGTACATCACAGGGCCCTAACAATACTAAATTTTTATGCATATGATAACTAAGTTTAAAATACAGACATGAAACTGAAAGATCTATAAGGAGATTAGACAAATTCACAGTTAGCAGATATTTCAACTATCTTCTTTCATGGTTAATTAAAGAAAGACAGAAGCTCAGTAAGAATATAGTCAATCTAAACAATATTATCAACTACTTGACCTAATATTTTTATAAAATATCATCTAACGATAGAAGAAAAAAAATATATATATATACATGCATACACACACATATACAGTATTGAAGTGCAAAGGGTGGTGCCTGTGGAGTAGGGCACCAGCCCCATATACCAGAGGTGGTGGGTTCAAATCCAGCCACAGCCAAAAATTGCAAAAACAGTATTGTAGTGCACAAGGAACATAGTGTACCATGTTTTGGTAGAATTGAACATATTCTGGGCCAAAAAATATGTCACAGGAAATCTAAAATAATTACAGTCATACGGTATGGTGTTTGACGATGATGTAAATTAGAAAACAATGACAAAAATGCACTTTTAAACTCCAAAATAGTTTGAAACTGCAGACAATATTCCTGACTAGCTCCTGTTTAAGAAAACAAAACAGCATGAAAGAAAGCTAAAAATTACATTTGTGAATCAAAATCAAAATCAAAATGTGGGATGCAATGAAATAAAACTTTGAGAGAAGTTTATAAGACTAAATGCCTAACTTCTGAATAAAGAAAGGTTTTTAATAATTTACCTCTGTTCTAATCTTTATGATTTCTTTCTTTCTGCTACCTTTGGACTTAGCTTGTTCTTCTTTTATAGCTGCTTGAAGTAAAAACTTAGGTTTATCTGAAATCTCTTTTTTGGTTAATATAGGTATTTATGGCTATAAACTTCCCTCTTTAAACTGCTTTTTCTGCATCCCATAAATTTTGATATGTTGTGTTTTCAGTTTCATTTGTCTCAAGCATTTTCTTCTCTTTCTTCTTTCTTTTTTTGAGATAGAGTCCCACTATATCCCACTCAGTAGAGAGCTGTGGTGTCACAGCTCACAGCAACCTTCAACTCTTGGACTTAAGCAATTCTCTTGCCTCAGCCTCTCAAATGGCTGGGACAAAAGGAACCCTTCACAACACCCAGCTAGTTTTTTGTTGCAGTTGTCATTGTTTTAGCTGGTCCGGGCTGGGTTTGAACCCGCCAACTTCAGTGTGTGTGGTTGGCCCCATAACCACTGTGCTATGGGTGCCGAGACTGTCTCAAGCAGTTTCTATTTCCCTTTTGATTTGTTTTCTTTGACCCATTGGTTGTTCAAGAGTTGCACCTATAGAAACAGATATGAAATATATACTTTGAAAAAAAATATATATATAATATATACATGACTATATAGTATATGAAATTAACAAAATTTTGGCAAACCACATTCAATAATATACCAATAATATGACAGAGAGAGTTTATAGTGACCAAAAAGGTTTCATTTCAGGAATAGAAAGTTGCTATCATATTTGAAAACCAACTGATATAATAGATCACATTAACAGGAAAAAATAGGATCATCTCCATAGAAGTAGAAAATGTATTTAACAAATACAACATCCATTTCTGATAAAAACTTAGTAAGCTGAATATAAAATAACACTTTCTAAACCTCATATAAGTATATGAAAAAATGGACATCTGACATCATATTTAGTGATCAGCGGGGTACATTCCATCATTCTTAGGAACAAGGAAAGACTGTCTACTCTCACCTCTTTACCATTTTATTAGCAGTTCTAGTCCTTGCAAAAAGTAAGAAAAAGAATTAAAATACATCCATATTAGAAAGGTAGTTATAAAACTGTTTATTATTATAGATGACATGATTATCTATGCATAAAATATCACAAAACCTATAAAAGAAGCTAGTAGAACTACAAGGAGAGCTTAACAAGGTTACAGGATAAAAGATCAATAACCAGTTCAATTTTCTTTCTATATACTAGCAATAATTATATAATATAGTGTACAAGAGAATGCATACTGTTTACAATAACATTAACATACAATTACCATGGATGAATCTGAAAATATGGCTAAAGATATACAAGACCTGTAGAATAGAACTGATACAACATTCTTGAAAATTATGAAGGAAAACCCAAATAAGGATGGGAATATTTGTGCTCATGGTTCAAAAGACTCAACCTTGCTAATATATGTTAACCAAAGTCCTACCAAGATTTTCTTTGTGTGGAAATTGATGAGCTGATTCTGAAGTTTTTGTATAAACGAAAAGGACCAAAAGAGTCCAAATGTTTTTTAGAAAAGAATACATTTGTCTGACTTTCTTTCTTTTCAGGTTTATTATAATGCTATGGTTATCAAGATAATGTGGTGTTAGCCTAAAGATAATCAAATTGATTACCAAACAATAATAGGTTCCAGAAATAAGCCACATATACAGTTAAATGATTTCAACAAAGATTTAAAAGTAACTCATTGAATAAAGGAAAGGATATATTCCCTTATAAATTATGGTGACACAATTGGCTATCTGTATAAAAACAAAATTTTATCCATACCTTATGTAATAATTTGAGAAAAAATGTGAAATTAATTCAAATTGGACTATAAGCCCAGGTGTAAGACCTAAAATTACAAAATTTCTAGACAAAAACATAGGTGAAAATATTTCTGCCTTGGGTTACAGTGATATAATAAGCAGAATATAAAACAAAACAGCACATCTCATTATGGAGATGGAGAAAATATTTGTCATATGGGGCCCCAATAATGGTACACTATTTAGAATGTAATATAAATTCCCAGAAACCAGAAAGAAAAAAAAATTTTTAAATGGATAAAAAAAATGAGACTAGTCATTTACAACAGAAAACCCAAAAGCCAACAGGTACATTAAAATCTATACAAATCATTAGCAAGCAAAGAACTGCAAATTTAATAATGAATAATATAACTGAATATCAATTGATTAGTAAGAAATTATTGTCAGACAACTTCAAGCTCTGATAAAAATATAGAAAAATGACAACATTCCTATACTCTATTAAGAATATAAGTTGGTACATCTGTCTTTGAAAATGTCAATCATTTCATAGCATCTGATGAGACTGATCATACACTGTATGCTGCTTCAGGCCTAGGGGTTTTACCTCTAGGTGTATATCTTTCATCACAATACACTTTCAGAATACTGGAATTAAATACTTGCTGCACTCTTTTTCATAACCGAAAAAGTGGACAAATATAGCAATGCACTAAAAAATAAAATGCATAAGTAAATGACTGTGTAATAGTCATATGATTGAATATTTTAAAACAATGCATTCCATTGTTACAAGGACAGGTCAGCAAATGTTTCCTGCTGGCTGAGTTTCTGTTTTTGTAAATAAAGTACAATATTACTGAAAGACAGGCACGGCCATTCTTTTATATATCGTCTATGGCTGTTCTCAGGCTACAAAAGTAAAGTGAATAAGTGGGACAGAAACTTTGTGGGGCACATGCTAAAATACTTTCTGGCTTTTAAAAAAAAATTTGCCAATCTTAGAACAATATTCAAAAGCAAGAAAAACTATACTGCATGTTTAATGATACATATATATTTGACAAAATTATAAATAAAATAAGGGAATTATCACAAAAGCTTTTAAGCTTGAAGAGGTTTGAGGTGGGGATGATTCATTTTGCTATAGAAACTGAAATTGAAAGTGAGTGATGTCCAATGTCTCAACCTGTGTTTTACTTATGATTGCTTGTAAAACATCCTCTGTATGCTGTTATAGACTTTTTAAAATATGTGCCACATTTTATTCAGGAATTTTTACTCTGTTCTGTTGTCTTTATCATATATTTTCTATAACTTGACACTTAAATCTCCCTTGAGGTTCGAAAAATCTGCCAAGAAAAGTGATGTATGTGTGAGAGTGTTCACATGTATATGCACTACTTAGTCAACATCTTTAATAATATTAGGGATAGTCTTTATTCAATTTTTCTTCAGATATGTTTTCTATGTTATGTTTCAAAAGGAATTTGTTTCTCTATATAAAATAAAGTTATTGGCATAAAATTATTTATATAATGCTCTAAATATTAATGTTTTTCTGTCTTTTGTTATATCAATCTCCCTATACATTGTTCTGTTATAACATTTTATTGCACTACACATGGAGTGGAGATTAGTCTAAGTAGCGCATTTCTTACCAAACTTTTTACAAATTAGAATATTATTTAAAATCTTTGATTTTAATCATGCACAACTACCTTATTGTGATAGTCTTTTCATTTAACCCAAGGATAAACAAAACCTTGAATTTTTAATTACTTTTTATTTTGACTCACTTAATTTTTTAAAAAGTGTTTCCTTTCCCAAAAATACGTTGGCTGGTTTTACTCAAAATTGGTATTTACATAAATAGAACCAAACCTTCTGTAAATTTCTGAAACTTGATATTTTCTCAAAATTATTTCTGAACACCATTTTAATTGATATATATATAGCTGCAGTTCACTTATTTTCCTTGAATCATAATGAACAATTCAATGAAGATACAAAATGTATTTATTCATTCCGATTTTTTTTTTATTTTATTTGACTATCATTTTTATTAAATCATAGCTGTATATGTTAATTCAATAATGTGGTGGTTTTATATACAATTTGAAATACTTTCATCAAACTGGTTAACAAAGCCTTCATCACATTTTATTAGTTACTGTGTTAAGACATTTATATTCTACACTTAGTAGATTTAACATGTACCCTTGTCAGGTATTTATGCTCAATTTTGTTATTACAAATTATAGTTATTTCAACAATGTTATGAACATCCCTGAGTGCACAAGTCTAAGAGGGTTTTATTGGGGATAACATTTTTCCAGCAGGTTACAACTCATTAATGGGATGTTAAAGTAATTTGGTGGGTCATAACCAACATTTTAAAATAAAATAGAATAAAATAAAATAAACTGGAAGATACTGCATTTGAATAAAAAAGTGGAATGCATTGCAATACTAAGTGTTTAATTGTATATATGTATGTTTAAGCATTGTGTATAAATCTCATGTATGTCAATACATATATGTATGCTGTTTTAGAAATTTATTTATTTATTTATTAATATTTTAATTAATTTATTTATGTATAAGACAGAGTCTCACTCTGTCACCCTGGAATGCTTACAGCAACCTCAAACTCTTGGGCTCAAGCAATCCTCTTGTCTCAGTCTTCAGAGTCACTGGGACTATACAGGCCTGTACTACCACACCCAGCTAGTTTTTCTATTTTTAGTAGAGACAGGGTTTTGCTCTTGTTCAGGCTGGTTTCGAACTCCTGAGCTCAATTAATCCATTTTCATCAGCCTCCCAGAATGCTAGGATTACAGTTGTAAGCCATTGCACTGGGCCTGGTTTAGACTTTAAAATACATTTTTATTGAAGATTACTATAGATTGTAATCTCAAAGTTTTATAGTCACAAGACTTACTTGGTCGAAGATGTGTGTAGGATAATATTTAGAAATAAACATACCCTACATCAAGTACACAAAGTGAACTCAGTGTGAGTTTAAAATGGCTTGCTATTCTTACAGAGGCATAAGGGACCTGGGCCCCCCTGAGGCATGCACAGAGCTGACTTGCCTGGAGTTAAAATTCCACAAGCTAATTCTCTGAAGTTGTGCACCTCATTAAGCTTGAGGCCAAAGGGCATGCCACCCTTCCTCAGAGATACGGGGCAGAGAGTTGACATATGTTAAAAACATATTGTCAGAGGTCTATAGGTGCTCTACCCTGAGGAGAAACACAATGGTTACTTCATGCTGAGTAAACTGAGTGAACACTTGAAGGTACTCTTCCATTAACTCTGTTCCCCTGTGCCTGCTTTCTTCTTTGTGATCTTTATTTAGATACCTGCCCAAGAGATTTGTCAGGGTCTAGAAAAGAATGTTTACTGCAGAAGTGATTGTGTTGATGTAACAGGATACTTCCTTACAAGTTAATTTCA
>CAUYPK010007636.1:0-30331 GCA_963574355.1 Loris lydekkerianus | reverse complement strand
TCTTTATGGAGGATAGGTCTAAGAATGTCCTGGAGAGCTGGTTTAGTTGTGGCAAATTTCTTCAACATGTGAATGTCATTGAAGTATTTAATTTCTCTGTCATAAATGAAGCTCAGTTTAGCTGGGTATAGGATCCTGGGTTGAAAGTTATTTTGTTTTAGGAGATTGAAAGTTGATGACCATCCTCTTCTAGCTTGAAAGGTTTCTGCAGAGAGATCCCATTCTTATTTCTTATTGTTTTGTAAATTTAGCTTTCATCCTAAAGATGCCCCTCCTGAGTAGTTTAGGTGGATTGATTTAGGAAATTAAGTTTTGAACTGGAACATTGTCATAGGTAACTGCAGTGCTGATTATTTTTTAAAATTAGAGTTAATGTGGTCTTTGCTTTGAACTTTTGTGTATCACACTGTGGTTTTAGATATAGAAGGACAGAACAGTCAGTCTTGGAGAGGCTACACTCATTGTTCTCCAGAATTGCTGGCCTTCTGACAAATAAAGTGATGGAACTATCACTTTTGTCTGCACATGGGCTGACAGTGACAGACAGGCAGCTTCTCATCAGTCTGTTAACACAATGGGTAGCTGAATTTAAGGGGTAAAATACAAAGGAGTAATTTCAGTTTAATTTACAAGGTATTGTGAATATGAATGCTGTCTCATTTTTTCTCAGGCAAGGTTGAAGAAAGACATTTTTCCAGGTGTTTCTAATCCTGAGGCCAGTTTGTTCATCCTTCAGGGACACTCAGGAATCACTTGAGGCTTAAAGGAACAGATTATAAAAGAAAAAGAAGGTGGGGGAAACATAAAGACAATTTTTATTTCCTTTTGGTTTGTTGGGTTTCTCAATGGTTTGTGAAAATAGAAATCCATAGGACTGGGGCTGGGGGAGTGCTGACAAGAGAAACCAGGCAGAGAGACAGATTTTAGGCTTTATTGAAAAATTATGAATTAATAATTTTTCAGGTTATTTCACTGTAAAGATCGGCTGTCCTTACACTACTTCCAAACTCCTGTCCTCAAGTGATCCTCCCACCTTGGCCTCCCAGAGTGCTAGTATTACAGGCATGAGCCACCATGCAGGCCTCAGAAAGATTTTATAAGCCACAAAATTGAATTCTGCTCATAATTCCACCTCCTTTCTCTGGGGACATGTATGAAAAGGGATAGGAGACAAATCTATTTTGCCTACAGCCCTGTCTCAGACCTTAACAGCCAAGATCTGTAACACTACCAGGTGCTGTGAAGAAACAAAAAACATAAATATGCTTGCCCTCATTCCTAGGAGGGAGAGTTGGGTGGAAATAACAATGTTGTTCTACAGCAATTAGTTGGGGGTAATAGAAAAAAGAATAGGGAAAGCCATTATGCAAATCCAAGGCTATTCACAGCAATTCAAAGCCATCTGCCTTGAAGAAATAATGTCAGCTGAGGAGACGTGAAAATTTTCAGCCAGTTTGGGTTATTACCCCTCCTGGTCATTAACATCAGGCCTGTGTGAGTCCTGCTGCTGCTTCCCAACACTCCCTCCCATTTCCTCACTCTGTAAGGCCCTCTTCCTTCTATTTCACTGCTATGTGTTCTTCACCCTTGAAACCCAGAAATTCCCAACACCCATCATCCTTCTAACCCTCCTCTTGGCTTTGAGAAATAGCAATGGGTTCAAGGTTATAGGAGAGAGGCAGCACTCTCATAAAGATGGCATGATGGGGAAGGTGATTCTTGAACTTTGGCCCAAGTGTCCTGAAGTTGCCATTGGTGTAGTGGTTCTTGCTGATTAGCAATATGTGAGCACAATTCTGACTACTTAACATTGAGGAATTTGTCTAAAAGAATAATGACTATAACCTTATACATAGAATTCTCAAACACTTAATACAGAGTAATGATAATACCACTGTTGCTGGAATTTCTTTCAGCAGAATCCTTGTTCTCAGAGATTTGAAAAACGAACCCACGGACCACATGAGTGACAGGATAGAGTTTATTGATGGCAATATTGATAGAAAGATTGATAAGCAACAGAAAGGGAATAGAACCTCTGGCAGTGGAGGTGGGGGAACCCAAATAGGGAGCCCCCTCCATCTTCTGTCTGGGGCAGTGATTTTCAACTGATGTGCTGTGAGAGGATCTTAGGTGTGCCTGAAAAATTTTAAAGCCTATTAATTAAATTATTTTCAAGAGAAGTTCAAAGCATAGTAAGTATAGTCTCTTTTTTATTCTTTTTTGTTTTTTGATCAACATAATTTAAGTGTGCCACAGAAGTTTAACTATAGGTTCAAGTGTGCCGTGAGATAAAAAAGGTTGAAAAACACTGGTTTAGGGAGTTAAATACTGCTTTTCTTATCCTGTGGGTAGGAGGTTTGGGGAAGTATGTCACAATTGCCTAGAGGTCTTCAGGCAAAAGATACTAATAAAATTAGCAAAGGAATTTGATCCTTGCTGTTCTTGTTGCAGGCCAGGGAGTAGGGTGCGAACTCTGTACTCCAGGAAGAACCACCCAGACTTCCATCACGCTGCTTTTTTCACAACCTTGCTAGCCCCCAAAGGATGCAGCCCGGAAAGCGCCTGTTTGTACCTAAAGGTGCAGTATGTGATGAGACTTATTTCTGGGCTCACCCAGGCCTAGAAAATGAGGGGGGAGCTGTCCAGCCCTGAATGGGGGAATCCTATATCACTATCAGTAATTTTTATTAAGAAAACATTATCAGGGTATAATTTTCCTACCATAAATCACCCCATTTTAAATTGTGTTCCACCCCCATCATAATTTCATGATTTTCTATAAGAGTGCAGAATCTGTTACTGTTGAACCTTATTGTTGTTTATTGTTAGACCGTCTTCACAATCTGATTATATATCATTCCCATTGCCCTCAAAAGAAATACTGTCCCTATTCACAGTCACTCCCCATTCCTATCTGAAGCCCCAAGCAACTTCTACTCTACTTTCTGTTTATATGGGTTTGCCTTTTCTGGACATTACATATAAACAGAATTATACAATATGTGTTCTTTTGCAGTGACTTTTTGCATTTTTAAACTTTATTCACATTGTAGCATATATCAGTATTTCAATTCTTTTTATTACCAAATAATATTCTATTATACAGATATACCAGTTTATTTATCCATTCCACAGTTGATGGACATATGGGCTGTTTCCACTTTTTGTCTATTTTGTGAATAAGACTGCTATGTATGTTTGTAACAATAATTTTGAATCTGAAGGGCGTATCTAAAATCTCATCTTATCTCCTTTCCAATAGTCTATAAAATCATTATAAAGGTCCAGATTCTCCCGTCTGAGTTCCACTATTTGACCCTATTTCCTCCCCCGTATGCCCTTTGACTTTTGCCCCGCCTGCTTTTTTCCAGCAGCACCCAGTATCAACCTGCCTGTCCATTCTTCACAGGCCTTTCAGGATCCACCAACGTCCCTGTGTAAAGTGTCTTTTTCAGACTATGTTCCAGCTATCAGACCATTGTAATCAACTTCCTTTCATTCTGTCCTACTATCTCCAGCTACCTCCCTCTGACCTTCGCTTGGGAGGCACAGGACATGGACACACAAAAAGAGGGCCCGGTTCTTACTGATTTTTATGTGAAAATATCAAATTACAGATAGGAATAGCCTTTAGGTAAAACCAACTACACCTTCTCTAAGCCTTTGTGTTTCAGCTAACCACACAGGTTGGATTTACACAGAACTGATGGTTGGGAGCCAAAGATTCAATTCTGCTTGAGAAGGGAAAAACATCTCTCATTTAAATTTGAAATATATTTAAAACCGAGTAGTGCGTCTATAAAATAGTGTAGAAATTCTCTCCTTTTATTTAGATCTCATAGTGCATATTCACTCCGTGTATTTCCTCTAAAGCAGCCATTCTCAACCTGTGGGTCGCGACCCACAGGAACTGTATTAAAGGGCCATTAGGAAGGTTGAAAACCACTGATCTAGAGAAAAGCAAAATTTCCACCTATTCTAATAAAGACCCAGTTCATAGCTAATTGATAAACTTCATCACCTTGATACTTCAGGAAACTGGACTGCAGTAGCTAAGGGAAGTTTTTATTACATGGGTTAGCATGTATACATATGCGTACATAAAGAGTATTAAAATTCCTCAGAATGAACACAATTGCCCATCTTGTTTCTTTCTTTCTTTTTTTTTTTTTTTGAGACAGTCTCACTTTGTCACCCTCAGTAGAGTGCCCTGGTGTCACACCTCACAGCAACCTTAAACTCTTGGGCTTAAGTGATTCTCTTGCCTCAGCTTCCCAAATAGCTGGGACTACAGGCACCTGCCACAGGGCCCAGCCATTTTTTATTGCAATTGTTATTGTTGTTTGGCAGGCCTGGGCCAGATCCTCCAGCTCCGGTGTATGTGGCTGGCACCCTAGCCGCTGAGCTATAGGCGCCGAGCTGCCGATCTTATTTCTTAAGGAAGTATTCTTTAAAGTTCTCCAAACCAAGCAATCAATTCAGCCTATAGCTTCAAGGTTAATTTTTCAGGGTTCCCCACCTATGTGCAAAAAGAAAGGTTTATACACATTTATAGACAGAACTCCAAAAGTTGAGGAAAAGACTATGCAGAAACCCCAAGCTGGGTCTGATTCCAAGACATTTTTTCCTAGGTCATTCTTACTCCCTTCAGGTTTCCATTTCCAGTAGAGTTGCTTGTGTAAATGTTCCAGGAGGTGAGTTTTTCAGCAGCTCTCCAGAGTCCAGTTCATCCCCTCCTAAAGAACGTGGTGTCCCCAAGGCCCTTATTTCTTTAATTAGCTCAGTCAAGGAATGACATTATTATTATCAGTGTTGTTTTCTCCCTTCCAGGATTCCTGGGGGTAGAAACTGTTCCGAGTACTACCGGGGGAGAGAACAAAGTCTAACTTTTCTCTCTCATCCTGTTCCTCTACCACCCATTGTGGCTACAGAGATTTGTCCCTCCATCCATAACCAAAGTATAGTTTACTAGAGTAATTTAACCTTCCTCAATCACAACCACAAGGATGCTCTCCAGTCTCTGGAATCCAAACATCTGTTACTCAAGCTAAGTACAGCATCTGTGAAAAGATGTGTCCAATCTGTGTGTCTCTTAAAAGGTCTCCCCCAGTGACTTTTTCAATGAATCATATATTGGCCTGAACCTCTCCACAGGATTCCATCCCTGTGTGAAAAGTTCTTTAAAATCAACTTTTGGATGCAGACTTTTCTTTCATGTCTGAGCTGACTCCCCTAATCGTCCTAATTTAGTCCAAACTGCACAGCACTCAGCATGCACCCTCCCTGTTTTGGTAACCGTGGCTCGTTGGGGGTCCTATGGAGTAATTTAAAGGAATGCAGAAATGATTGCCCCTTGTAATGTGGGAGTCAGAAAACTGGCTTCTAAAAATATTTATAATTTGTTAAATTATAATGTTTTTCCGAGTCTTTCGCAATCTCCTCTTCATCATGTCACTGTTTAGAATAATAGTGTTATTCTAAAGCAATTAGTCTGGACAATACAAACACAAATGAAACGAAAAAGGATGCCACTGCAAAAAAGTGTGCCCAACTGTGATTACTTAAAACTCTCCTGCCAGGGGAAATTAAAGTCAGATAAAGAGGGAGGAAAAAATACTTGAAAATATTTTGCTTGGTTGAGCTATTCAACCTCCTTAAAAGGATTGTTTTGCTTTTTAAAAAATGATTATTAGTATTATTCTTCAACAATTTTGGGCCCAGAAAAGTATGAACTATATGCCCATTGGAGCTGTTCTCTCTCTCTCTTTCTTTCTCTTTTTTTTTTTTTGTTTGTTTGTTTATGGAGTCAGAGTCTCACTATGTCACCCTCGGTACAGTGCTGTGGTGTCACAGCTCACAGCAACCTCAAACTCTTAGGCTTAAGCGATTCTCTTGCCTCAGCCTCCCAAGTAGCTGGGACTACAGACTCCTGCCACAACGCCTGGCTATTTTTTGTTGCAATTGTCATTGTTGTTTAGCTGGTCCGGGCCGGTTTTGAACCCATCAGCCTCTGTGTCTGTGCCTGGTGCCATAACCACTGAGCTATGGGCACTGAGCCTAAAGCTGTTCTCTTAGGAGAATTGGATCTGCTATGGACTGAATGATTGTGCCCTCCTTAAACCCACCAAATTCATATGTTGAAACTTTAGTCCCCAGTGGGACAGGATTTGGAGATAGGAACTTTGGGAGGTGATCATGAGGCCCTCATGATGGTGAAGCCCTCATGATGGAATAATGCCCGAATAAGGAGAGGTATGAGAGGGCTTACTTCCTCTACAAGGTGAAGACACAAACACAGCCATCTGCAAACCAGGAGGGAAGCACTCGGGTTTACGGGCACTCTGATCTTGGACTTCCCAGACTCTAGAACTGTGAGAAATAAACTTCTATTTCAGTCACCCAGTCTACCACACTAGGCCATACCATCCTGAACTGACCAGGACGGGGTCTTTGGGAGGTAGTCAATTTCGCATCAGTAGTGTGTATTTTTTTTTTTTTTTTAATTCTTTGGGGATCATTGAGGGTACAAAGAATTAGGTTATACTGATTGCATTTGTTAAGTAAAGTCCCTCTGGTAATGGTGGTGTCCTGCCCCCAAGAGGTGTGCACACCTAACTCCCAGCCCCTTTTACATCCCCTCTCCCCACTCCCTCATTCCCTTGCCCCCCACATTGAATTGATTTGAGTTTTTTTCTTATGAGAGTATGTATTAGATAGTCTACTGACTTCATATTAGTATTGAGTACGTTGGACTCTTGCTTCTCCATTCTTGTGACACTTTACTAGGAAGAATGTGTTCCACCTCCATCCAGGTTAATACAATAGATGTAAAGTCTCCATCTTTTTTAATGGCTGGATAGTATTCCATGGTATACATATACTACAGCTTGTTAATCCCAGTAGTGTGTTATTAATTGAAGGAATTGATGAACCTCAAGCAGCCTCCACCTGAGGAGGTTACGGAGCAATTCGTACTCAGTAAGCCTGGCAGAGGAGAAGGGTGTGGGAGCTGTAGCTAACGTCTTCAGTGTGCCAAAGCCCAGTGCTTCCATGAACCTCCAGTTAGCTTCAGGTGGCAAAAGAGAGACAGATATAAACAACCAACACTTTGATTCCACCTTCCTTTGACTCTGTAAGTTCTTCAGGAAACTTAATATTTTTCCTCAGTTTTACTGAAGATATGTTTCTGGTTCCTTTAGGAAGTTTTGCCATTTATGAAAGGCTCTTGGCAATTCCCTTATAAATAAATTACAATTCCAACAAAAAATATTGATGGAACAATTTCTCTCCAAACCCTCCAATCAGACTCTGATATAAATTCTGGGTTTTATTCTGGGCTGCTTTTTATTGCCTAATGAATAGATTTGCTTTGAGAAGACACAGGCTGTCATGCTTTTATTTGATTTCAAGAATTCTAGGGAGGTTTCAGTTCTGGCCCGGGGAGTTTCGCTATTCCCTGACTTAATCATGCTTCAGAAAGGGAGTTCTGTGGATTTATTTTATAAAGCATCTTTAAAGCTTTCAGGCTATAGTCAATGAATAGCTGACATTCAGAATAATGTAAACTTACCTTTTATCTCATTTCATTGACCAAAGACCTGTTTGAAGATTACCATCTGATGAACTGTCCCCAAACTAAAAGTGGGCTTTAACAACAGAGTCTGCAGGAAGGCATTGTGCATCTGGCAGTCACTTTTCCAGGGAAGGCTTGGTAAAGCACAGGAGATGAGTTGGTCAACAAAGCAACCCTCTCCCCTAGGGGTCGGAGGGGGACCCCAAGACCTTTCTTTGTCTCTAAGTGCTTCTGCTAGTTTTTTTCAGCATGTTCCTGGGCTGGCTCAGGCCAGGGTTCCAGCCCTTCTGAGGAAGGCATTTTTAATGAACTTGTTTACATAACAAGCCTAAAACTGTTGGTGGTGGCAGGAAGGACTGGAGCTTCCTAAGAAGTTTTAAAAATGAGCTCTTGATTTTTTGTTTTCCCAGGAGATCTAACTAAGGAAAGCAGGTTTATCTCTCAAATAAGAGCAATTTAGATGAGGTTTTAGGAAGTACTTCTGGATGCCGGCCTACCTCCGCCATGAACTGGAGTTTTCCCACAAGAGTAGACAGTTCAATCATGCCTGGTGAAAAGATGAACCGTATCACCACTCAAGTTTGCTTCTGGCTCTAGTGCTCTGTAAATTTGTTCTGGGTATGGTTTCTATTTTTGGAGCAGCAGAAAGATTTGATTTCAAAGACAGGCAGGAAAACTGTGTATGAACAAATCTCTGGGGCAAGAATTTCTAACGTGAGGTCCCTAGATTCTTACTAGTGAGCATCAAAGGTTTATGACCCTCCTAAAATTGTAGTGAATCTGTGTCTGAATATATCTGTGGGGAAGAACATTCATAGTCTCCATCAACCTTGCCAGGGAGTCTGTGATGAAAAAACAAAAAGAAAACTAGTAAAGAATCATTGCTCTAAGGGATGAGTTAGTTCATTGAGGATGATTAACTTTGATGCTGCCTGTTCCTTCCTGAGGCTTTGCAATGTGATGGGAAGATGAGGAAGATGGCTTGGGAGTGTGGTATAAAGCTCTCTTCACTGATGGAGGGAAGAGCTACTGGGGAGAAAGTGCAGAATTCCTCCCCTTCATTCATTCATTCATTCGTTTGCACAGCAAGTATTTATCGAGCACCTACTGTACGCCAGGCACTGATCCAGGCATTGCAAATACAACAATGAATAAAACATATATATTCCTGCCTTTATGAAACATTCATGGGGAGGGCAGACAATAAACACAGCATGAGTATGTTACAGAGTGGAGCCAGGCAAGGAGGACTCAGTATGGAGTAGAGGAGCAGGTTGGAATGCAGGCTCTTTGCACTGTCATACAAGGCAAATATCACAGGGAAGGTCTTATTTGATCAACATCTTGAAAGAAGTGAGTTAGTGTAGAAGATGTTTTATATTACATCTGGTGGAAAAGCATTCAAATACAGGGAACAGGCAGGACACTTCTAAAATGGGAGGACATGGGGATGTCTTGTGAACAGCAAAAAGGCAGGTGGGGCTGGTGCAGAGGAGACAAAAGGGAGAGTAATGTGGAGAGGGGGAGCCAGAAGAGGTAGGGCCGAGTCGTGGTTACAGGAACTTTGGTTTTAGTCTGAATGAAATGGACATCCATTGAAGAGTTTTGGGGAGAAGAGAAACACAATCTGATTTACACTTTAATAGTATTAACTTGACTGCTACCTTAAGGTTAGACTGTAGGGGTCAAGGATAGGAACAGAAATAACACAGGTGAGAGAGAGGGTGACTTGGACCAGGGTGATAGCAGTGGACATAGGAAGAGGTGGCAGTATTCTGGCAGTATCTCTTTCTAAGGGAGAGTCACTATAGGTTTTCTTTCCTACGGGAGGGGCATGGGGGCACATCAGTGCTCGTTAGCTTCTCTCTTGCACGCCTCCTCCTCCTGGGACGCCGAGCAGACCCTGTCTCAGCCCACTCTGCATTCTCTGTCCCAGCGTGACCTGTGGTCTACATCTGTGCTGTCCACATGTGGTTAGTCTGACCTGAGATGTGCTCTAAGTATAAAATATGCATCAGGTTTCAAAGGTATTGTACAAGAAACGTGAAATATTTTATCGGTAATTTGAAAAGTTATTGATTACATGTTGAAATGATAATGATAATATTTTGGATATATTGAGTTAAATAAATGTATATTAAAATTAATTTTATATCCTTCTTTAATATGGCTAATAGAAAACTTAAAACTACACACGTAACACACTATATTTTATATTTTGATCAGACACCACTGCTCTAAAAGATACTTGAGAAACCTGTGGTTACACTTGAGTGAAGAGTCCCTCTGGGCTCATTCTTTAAAGGGTGGAGAAGCAGGTTCAAAATTCCTACCTAAGAGTGATAAAGAATCACATTCCTTTAAAATATTTGTTCTTTAGGGGCTAAGGTGCTGCTTTCTTTTCTTTTTTTTTTTTCAAAACTTATTTATTTATTTACTTACTTATTTTTCACGTGCTGCTTTTTTTGAAAGCAAGGAGCCATTTGTTCATATGCAGAAACTCTGAGTTTGGCACCTTGCAAGCCTCAACAACCAGTGACTGGACCTGGCTTGTGAACACCCTTGAGAGGCCACCGCACCCAGTAGCCAGAGAGCGACGCCCCTTACACCCCTCAGTGGCATTCCTTAGATCTAACACCATGACCTCCAACTCGAAATGCCACTTCCTATTGACCTAGTGGCTTCCTAGTGACTGTTTAACCAGAAAGGCTGGGTTGCGTCTGAGCGTCTGTGGTGTGTGCATGCTGGCGCCCTGCTTTTCTAGATTCTTTCCCCCTGCTTACCATGCTGCTTAGACCCTGTGTATATACCCTTCAACCAATGGCAAATGTCTATTCTATAGAGAAGGTGATGCTGAATAAAGAACAAAGCTAATACAAAAGGTTTTATCCATTGAATCAGATCCTCTGAAGAAAGGGGACTGGGAAGTCACATATTTATCAAATCCCTCAGTTGACTTTTATGCATGCCCCCAAGTTAGGGAATTGACAGGCTATGGCTAGCAGTGCCCTCTCTCAGTCAAGGGTCTTAAGCTTGGCAGCCTTATTTCTTTTAGACTTAGTCTAAGATGTATGTGTATAAATTATTCTATACGTGTGTGTGTGTATTGGGTCTTTCCCTTCAGTCTCTCCATATTGTAAGACTCAAAAAGTAAAAGCACCATCCTAAGCCCTCACCAATTACTAATTCTATGCTCCAAAAACTGACTGCAGCCTTAAGACAATGGGTAAGAAAACAACTTAAACATTTATTCCTTTCTAAATTTAATTTGATTAATTTAATTTTTTTTACTGAGGTAGGGTCTCATTCTGTTGCCCAGGCTAGGGTGCTGGGGGATCATTACAGCTCACTACAACCTCAAACTCTTGGGCTCTAGCGATCTTCCTGCCTCAGCCTCCCAAAGTGCTAGGATTACAGGTGTGAGCCACCATGTCTGACCTAACAATTCTTTTAGTGAAGTCAAGGTATGGTTAACAGTGGCAAACAACTAGGGTGGGGCTCAGGGATATGGGAAAACAAACTGTTCCTGACCCCCTCTATTGCTATGCAACTTAAAAATGTGTGTGTGTGTGCGCATTTTTAAGTATGTATATTAATGTGTGTGTTGAGAGAGAGAGAAAAGAGAGAGATCTTTCACAATATAAGATCAATATGAATCACTATAACAACAGAAACCTCCAAGTATTGTCATTGTCTGGGAGGAAAATTCCATCCTGAGTCACAGGCAGGCAGCTCTGGGCAGCTCCCACCTCATAAGCTCAGACTCTTTCAGGCTTCTCCTCCTTGACCAGCTGCCTGGAACTCTGAGAGTGCAGGGCAGAGATGCTGTTTTGCTGTTCATTTAGGCTGTTCCTTTGAAAGTTCTTGTCTCCTTCTGTGGCCATATGCCTCCTCCAAGGTCCCACCATTTTCTTTCCAATTTCTTGTCTCTGTAGCCCAAAACATCTTTTGGGGATAGCAAAAATGGTCTCCTCTCATGATTGTGGGCACAGGAAATTTAACCTCAAACCCATTGTCACCGGGCTCAGTAGCTAGGGCTGTGGACCCCAGCCAACTCAACACAACAAAAGGTGCCTCCCTGGGCCAGGCCCAAACAATTCCCTGTTATGCCACCATCTTCCTGCTCTGTTTCCTTTAGATTGTAGAGTCTTGGGGGGAGACACAGCTTTACCTTTCTGTAGTGAAACTGACCCAAGGAGCCACATTCTCCAAATTGGTTTGTTTCCCTGTATTGCACTTTTTAAGAAACAATATAATACACAGCTGCCTGGAACATCTGTCTAACCCATAGAGGGCTGAGTCAGAGTTTGCTCTAATTGCACTGTTTTAGTTCTGGCTACTGAAAATAATGTTTTTATGTGGTCTGAATATGACTTGAGAACAAGATCACATCTCCTACAGCCCCATCAGTGGGAGGGGTGCTCCCACTGGAGATGGGGGAGGAGAGGGAGGGCAGGAGTGTAGGAAGGAGGGATGTTCTGGCTCCACTGGGAAGGAGAACCAAGGAAATTGCTCTTGAACTCCAGTAACTCAACCATTTTGTGTGTTGTGTAGGAGGAACTAGCAGCCCTGAGGTATCCTCAGTTGGGGGTGAGTGGGAGACAAAGGACACAGAGAGAGGACTTCAAGATGCTGAATAGTCTCTGAGTCATTCACAGGAGTTTGTAGATGGGACCAGGTGCGTTGCCTCCCACCTGTAATTTTAGCACCCTGGGAGTCTGAGGCAGGTGGATTGCCTAAGAGAAGACCCCATCTCTACTAAAAGTAGAAAAACTAGTGAGGTGTTATGGAAGACACCTGTAGTCCCAGCTACTCGGGAGGCTGAGGCAAGAGAATTGCTCAAACCTAGGAGTTTGACGTTGCTGTGAGCTAGGCTGACACCACAGCACTCTACCCAGGGTGACAGAGTAAGATTCTGTGTCCAAAAATATAAAAGAGTTTGTAGATGGGACCTGGCTCATAGTTTATTTATCTCCATAGTAGCCTTTCCATCAACTCTCTGCAGACCCATACATGAAGCATTTCACATTTTGTGAGATTATCCTGCTTTTTAATATCTCTGCTGTGTCCTGTGGGTCCTTCTGGAGTGGCAATCTGTCCCTTTCTTCTGTTATGCAAATGTGCTCATCCTATTTTAGTTGTCAGGGAGAGGATCAGAGATGAATGATGTCCCTCCTCACCAAGCTCTTCTGTCACTGGTGGATTAAAAACACTGCGAAGCCTGGAAAGGGACAGACAGGCTTCAGAGCTTGCTCCTGATCACAGTGACGCCGTGTCTTTCACGCTTTCTCTCGCACACTTTGGTGTTTGCCTTGCTCTTCCCAAAGAGCCCCCGTCCCGCCTCTGTCGCTGAGGTTTAGGCAATGTTCATTTGTATTTCTGAGCTCTCTGACTTTCATATCTGACCTTTGCCAAGACAAAAAGCATTTGAGAAAGCCAGACTGTCATAAGAAGAGGATGGATGGAGTGAGGGCTGGCGTCACTGCAAGGCCTATCACCCACTGCATCTGTACTGGGGCAATCTTTTAAAGGAGATACCACATTTAAATTGTGCATGATTAGGATATTTTCCCAGAACCAAACCATACATATTTTCTGTCTTTCAAGACAGAAAGAAGCAGGAATTTTAAGACTTACGGAAGTGCAGGAAGGTTGGAAGGAGAGAAAGATGTGCTGGCAGATCACCGGAGTGTGGAGTTAATTATGTTTCTTGTTCAAACCTGTCAATATTTTTCTTCTCACATTGAAACCACACTCTGTCTTCTGCCACTGTATTGATAATGTTAACCCCTGTGACCCTTGAGAGAAGGAGAATGAGGGCTCTATTTGGGGAGGGTAACATAAATGCAAAACAAAGAGGGCTAGAAAGACAATCAAAACAATCACATTTAAAACATTGGTTGCATGGGAGCTTACTGAGAAGGGCAGAGGCTTCTGGCTGGTCCTTTTTTTCTGATGGAGAGTCTGTCCTTGAATTGTGGTTAAAGAGCCTCAGGCTGGAGAGGAACCTTAATACCTCCCATTCCAGTCTCCTCTCCCCCAGTCTGTCCCTCTTGGGCAATCTTTGTGGCTCTGCCTGAAGGTGTCTGCTCTTAGAGCTGGCCTAGCATTGAGAGGAAATCTGTCTTCCTCTAGCCACCACTCTTTGGGACTAGTCTCAGGGCTTTGAGGAGATGAGGGGATTACTCATCCCTGGCAGCTTGTGACAGCCCAACTTCAAGTCAGAGCAGAATGGATGGACATTTTCACCTATTGGGCTCCCAGGAGGACATGCTGATTCCTTGACCCAACACACTGGTGTCCACGGTGGAGTGGCTGACTGCAGGTGACACTGACATCATTTACCCTCTGCCATTCTGAGGGTGAGCCCTGCACCAGTGGTACCCGTATCACCTGTGATACCTGCTCTCCCATGTTAGATAGGAAGGATCTGGAGTTCTACATCAGACCTGCTGACCTGGACTCTGCATTTTAACAACACCCATGTAGCAGATGACACGCCTGTACATTTGCCTACACATCCACTTTGGTTAACTGATACATGTTCTGTTCATTCCCTGTGCATGACTTGGGGATCCCAGAATGTGGGTACACAGTTGCCAGAGGATGTCCTTTTAAAGAGGTGACCCTGGGGAGGAGCCATAAGGTGTACCCCAAAGAAAGGGAGACACAGGCTTCAGGACACCCCCCACCCATTCCTCTGGCACAGGCCCTTAGGCCTACTTGCTGGGAAGAAATTCAACTCAAAGCCTAAGAGAATTGTTGGAATCTAGTAACTCTGCATATTTCCCAAGTTTGTTGTTATTATTCCTAGTCTCTATTTACTCCTATAATTTGTTTCAAAAAAAGAGGTTAGTAGTAGTAGAATAATTGTATACTATATAGCAGTATAAGTACACATTCAGGTGTCAGCTTCCCAAAGTGACGGATAATCAGGGAATCAGCAAGTCCACTATCACTCACAGCCAAGATGCAGAGAAAGGAGCTCTCAGAAAAGATGATATTAGTGCAGTGACAAGGAAAAGGAGATTCAGGAGCTGAAGGAAGGGGACTGTGGAGGCCTGGAGATGGCCAACAATTGCCCACTGCCTCAGGATTTAAATGGATCACCGGGTGGACACCTCAGTTCCTCACTCAGGAATTAGTGAGTTGCGCTAAACTGACAGCATAAGGCACTTGCAAGGTAGCCTGATAAACTGGTGGGAGCAGAATGCTTACCAGCTATGCATCTGTAGCAAAACCACTTACCCTCTCAGGGGTACCTTTCTCTATCTGTGATAGTATTTACTGCGCGAGAGGGTTGGGAAGATTAATGAGAACGTATTTGTGGCACATGTAGTATCTTTTTTCCACCATCTATTCTGCCCTAGTTTTAAAGCTCTCAGCAGTGGTTACGAGTGTGCAGGCCTGAGCCAGTTTGGGCCTCTTCTATTGGACACAGCATGGAAGCAGAAATCCCTACTCTATGACAGTCTTCCAGTGGCACCTGCCAAGTTTAGGACAGAAAGACAGAAGGACCTTTGGGGCGTGGCTGGTATGGTTGAGTTTCTGTATGACCAGTTCTGGAAACTGCTGAACTCCGGTCTCTAAGTTACGTGGTCTAATGCATTTCCTTGTTTAATTCCATTTGAACAGGGTTTTGTGATGCTTTCCACTGAAAGCATCCATACTAATACAAAGCTATATATTAACATACAGTGCTTAGCACCATGCCACATGCAAGTCATTAAAAAGTATTAGTGATTATTATTATTATTATACACAGTGCGCAAGACACATAGAGACCTTTGCTGGAAGCAGTGTCAATGTAAAAGGGGTACAAAGAATGAGATTTCTTTACAGGAGGTTGAAAAACAACATACAGTAATCTCATTTCATTGTAACTAGGCAACAGAATGTTTTTTTTTTTTGTTTTTTTCCCTTTTTTCATTTTTCCCATCTCTCACTTTGCTTGCAGGATAAAAAGGAAAATCACTAAGATAACCAGCCTATTTAAAGGAATTAGTGAACTGTGATCAGTAACAAGTCCCAGGCTATGCCCCAGCCCCTGTGCAGCCTCACATAATCCCCCTTCCTTGACCCCTATGTTTGCACAATAGAAAAAATAACAGCGTGCCAGCCAGACGACCGGGACTGGACCAAATGGCATCTTTTTTGTTTATTTCGCTTTATTTTGAGAAGCTTTAAAAATATAGAAAAAGGACCAAGAACAACATAATAACCATGCATGTTCCCATGTTGTTCTTACTTCATTTAATAAAATAAAAATTACAAAAAGAAGTTTGAAGACTCTTTGACTCATCTCTTCTCTCCAGACACCACTTTCAACTTGGATTTGATTCATATTTTTTTAGCTAATTTTTACTCATGATTCCATTTACAGAATATATTATTTTATTTGTGTTTTGAAAATTTACATACGGAGTAAGTTATAGCTCGACACTTGCTCTTTCACTGAGTGCTACGTTTTGAGATATACCCCTATTGACACAGATCTAGTTCATTATTTTTGCTCAGTGTGATGTTTTGACACATCTGACAGGTTTCATTTGTTTGTTATCTTGTTAACGGACACTTGTTTTCTTTCATATTTTCTTGGTGATGAACATCCTCATGTGTGACCCGTATCTTTAGATCTCCTTCATAGTGAAATTTATACCTTGAGTCTAATGCATAAAACATGTAACTCATCAACACATACTTATTAAGCCCAGTTGGTATTAGTGTGAAAAATTGGACCAGAGAATCTTAATTAACAACCAAAGACTTGCATGGGGACATAGTTTATAGTTTAAATAGTTGTGAGTATGGTTAGAAATAAATATCTATACCCAAGAAAACTTGCCTAATAACGCAAGGCAGGAGATGATAAGTATCAATTTAGAAGTATAGTCAGTGCTATCAGAATTTTGAAGAAGTATTTGAAGTAAGGTGACCAGAAAGGAGACTGTTCTTCTGAATGTTGAAGGATGAGTAGAATTGCAATGGCAAATGTGATGTGTGTTGCCTGCTTTCATTTCTCTTTGGCTTTGAGTTTCTGGGCACTCTGCGTGGTGCACGCTATGTTATTAAGTTTATGCTTGAAGTTGGGCCTTATCCCAGTTCCAACTTGCTTCACTAGTCAATGGGGTAGATTGGTAAACAATTTGACAGAGAAATTTTGTGTAGAAGATAAAATAAATTGATTTGAAAGGGTAGGTTTTTGGTCAGATTATGGGCATTCACTGATTACCAAGTATAATTAGGTGCACTAAAAATTTTTGAGCAAGAGAATATGGGCTCGAGGAATATTCTGGAAAGACCAATCTGGATTAGAGAGGAGTCAGTTAAGAGGCTATGGAAGAAATCCAAACGTGTGATTAATTGAAATTACATTTCTGGAAGTGGCAGTGGAAATAGACTTTTTTAAAAAATAAGGAATGACTGTGTAAATTGTTAAGACTTATTGAATAATGGATGTAGAAGAGGGTGATGGAAAGAAATATAAGCTGGATGCTTTTAGGCTAGGTAACAGATAATTAGGAAAAATCAAGAAAAGGATCTGGGAGTCAGTGCTACTGAGTTTCATTCAGTTTAAATCAGGTGATAACATCCATTAGGCTGTAAAAAGTGTGAGCTTGGGGCTAGGGATAGTGGGAGACATGGAGGAGTAAGGATGAATGAAAAAGCATCCACAGTGCTAACTAGTCCTTTTATGTTTTGCAATAAAAATGGTACCGTTACGGAGTGTCGGCTCTGTCTGTCAGCCACTATTCTAAGTTTTTTATATATAACACTTCACTCAGTCCTTACAGCAACACTATGAGGTAAGTACCATGATTCTTTCAATTATTCCAGAAGAATAAATTCTGAGGGTCAGAGAGTTTAATTTAAGTGCTTGGCCAAAGTCTCAAAGCTCCTAAGTAGGTGATCAAGGATACAAACCCAGGTAGTCTGGCCTAAGAATCTCCTAACTATTCCTCAACACTCAGGCAGCCTTGTAAATTTCACATAGCTCTTATAACTAGTGGACAATTTACTGCTGCTGAATATTACTGTCTTCTGTGGGTGATAGTAAAAAGTAGAAATGTAACTTAAAGATTAGTCAAAGAAAATGATCCTTTCTTTTGATCCGTGTAGGTAATAAGTAGTTGAAAGTGATTGATTACAAGTTATTTTGTAGCCTTTTTATACTTCAAAGGCCATTAAAAGCTCTCGGTCTCCTTGCAGGCCTGGGACAGTACTGCAGACTATACCCCCTGCACCTGTATTTTTCTGACAAGGTAGTCTATGTTCCTATTATTTCTATTAGACCATTAGGTCCTATAGGGCTGGGTACTTCCTGGTACCTCTCTAAGATTTAATATAATGTTGTATTAAATAAAAGAATAAATAACCAATTACATGTCATATGGGATGCTCCAGATCTTGAACATGTGTCAGGAAAAGCTACCTATAGTTGACGGCATTCAAGCTAAACCTTGGAGCTAGCTGAGAAAAACTGGGGCATAGGGTTCCTGGGCCAGGGAACTAGCTTATGCAAGGGCATGGCAGGCAACAAAAGCAAAAACAGAAAAATGCAATCACATGCAAGTGAATAGTTTCTGTACAGCAAAGGAAACAATTAACAGAGCGACAAGATACCTATAGATTGGGAGGAAATATTTGCAACCCATACATCTGATAACAGGTTAATATCCAAAGTGTTTAAGGAACTCAAACAACTCAATAGCAAGAAAACAAATAACCTAATCAAAATGGGTAAAATATATGAATAGACATTTCTCAAAAGAAGACATATACATGGCAATGAGCATATGAAAAAGTTCTCAACACCACTAATCATCAGGGAAATGTGCATTAAAACTGCAATGAGATGCTCACACCCATTGGAATGGCGATTATCAAAAGACAAAACGCAACAGACTGTTGGTGAAAATGTGAAGAAAAGAGTACCCTTGTTTGCTGATGGTGGGAATGTAAATTAGTATAGCCATTATGGAAGAAAGTATGGGGGTCTTCAAAAAATTAAAAATAGCAGCACCACATGATCCAGTAATCTCATTAATGGGAATGTATCCAAAGGGAACGAAATCAGTGTGTTGAAGAGATGTCTGCACTCCCATGTTCACTGTGACACCATTCACTGTAGCCAAGATACAGAATCAAAAAGGGAAATTCTGCAATATGTGACAACACAGATAAACCTGGAGGACATTATGTTAAGTGAAATAAACCAGGCTCAGGAAGACAAATATCACACGCCCTCCTTCATATACAGAATCTAAAAAAAATTGATCTCTTAGCAGTAGAGAGTAAAACAATGATGGTTACCAGGGGCTGGGAGAGGGGGCAAGAGGGATCGAAAGATGTTGGTCAACTGATAGAAAATTTCAGTTAGGTAGGAAGAATAAGTTCAAGAGATCTATTGTACACCATGGTGCGTATAGTTAATAACAACGAATTGTTTTCCCGAAAATTGTGAAAACAGTAGATTTTTTTTTTTCTCACAAGTAAATGATAAATATATGAGGTGATGCGATTAGCTGGATTTAGCCATCCTACAACATATACGTATTTCAAAACATCATGCAACATACTATAAATATATACAATTTTTATTTGTCAATTAAAACAGAGACAGAATGGCATATTCAGGGAGCTTTCAGCTGTCAGTGTGGCTGGAAGAGGAGTGTAAGGAGTGAGATAAGAGGAGAACCTAGAGAGGCAAACAGGAACCACACTGCAAAAGCTTTGTCCTGAGGGCAATAACGAGCCATTGAACTCCTTTTTTTCTTTTTGTCTCAGTGATGTTTTTTCTTTTCTAGATTTATAAAAATTGAGGAATAGCATACATATGGGAAAGTTCCTATATCTAAAGTTTGAGCGACCTGTCATCCTGTTTTGGTCAGAATAGCACTTTTAGTTTCAAAACCAGGCCAGTTCCAGGTCGTCCATGCTGAGCTTGTCATCCTATTCCAAATGTACTGCCCAATGTTTATGCACATGTACATACACTGTGTACCCACCACCCAGACCAGGCCCCGGAGGCTTCCTCATGTCTCTTGTCAGTCACAACATTTCTATTAAAGACATCACTCTTATTACATCTCTTACCATAGATTAGTTTTGTCTCTTTTTGAATTTCATAGAAATGGAAGTTACACAATACGTTCTCTCTTGAGTCTAGTTTTTTTCATTCAACTCTAAGCCTATGGGATTCATCCTCATTTTCGCTATAGTTTGTTTCTTTTCGGCGCTGTGTAATATTCCATCGTAAGATCTTATCTCAGTGTGTTTAGCCATTTACCTGTTAATAGGTTGTTTAGAATGAGTGCAGATTTTGTCAATTATTAATAAAGCTGCCGTGAATATTCTTTCACACATCTTTGCTGAGCATGTGTGCTCATTTCTGTTGTGTAAATGCCCAGAGTAAAATTGAAGGATTATAGGGTATGTGTAAATATACTTTGTATAGCAACTGCCAAACTATTTCCCAAAGTAGGGGTACCATTTTACACTTCTACCAAAAATCCTGAGAGTTCCTGTTTCTTCGCCTTCTCATCAACACCTGGTGTTGTCTGTCTTTTAAATATTAGCCATTTTCTTGGGTGTAAAGTCATATATTGTGGTTTTAATTTGCATTTTCCTAATAACTAATGATGTTGAGAATCTGTTTATTGGACATTTACATATTTTTTGCTAAGTGTTCCATCTTTTGCCTGTTCTAAAGATTGGATTGCTTTTTATTGTTACTAAGGAGTTATTTATATATATTCTGGGCATAAACCTTTTGGCAGATATTTTCTACCAATATGTGATTTGTCTTTTTATTTTCTTAATAGTATATTTTGAAGAGTAAAGAGCAGAGTTTTAATTTTAAAATAGAATTGATCAATTCTTTTCCTATGATAAGTGTTTTAGTGCCTTAAGAAATTATTGCTTAATACATCAGTGTGAAGCTATTAATTTTCTTACAGAAGTTTTAGGGTTTCTCCTTTTTCTTCTTTCTCTATAATCTACCTCAAATAAATTTTTGTTATAGTTTGCAATAGGAATTGAGTTTTTTTCATATAGCTATTATGTTGTTTCTGCACAATTTGTTGAAATTCCTCATTGACTTATCTTTGGAGCTTTTGTCAAAAATTCAATTGATCTTATATCAATTGTATAAAGTGTATGGTGTCTATTTATGAACTATAATATGCTTCACTGATCTATTTTTCAATCCTTATGTCAATACTACGTTGGCCTGATTACTGTAATTTTATAGTAAATCTCAGTATCATGTAAGTCTTCTAGATATGTCCTTTTTCTTTCAAAATTATTTTGACTACTTTATATTCTGTGCATGTCTATGTGAATTTTAGAATTCTGATAATTTCCACAAAACATATTGCTAGGGGTTTGACTGTAAATATCATTTTGTAGATCAATTTGGGGAAACTTAGCTCTTAATAAGAATATTGAAAAATATGTATATACAGCTTATAATTATGAACTTGGCATATCAGAGATTTAGGGCTTTAAAAATTTAGGGTTTTAAAAATTTATTTAGGGCTTTAAAAATTTCTCTCAATAATGTTTCACAGACCTTGTGCATCTTATGTTAGTTTTATTACTAGGCATTTGAGCTTTTTTATGCTACTATAAAATGGCATTTGAATTTTTTGTATTTGAATTGTTACAAGTATATGCAAGTGATTTCTATATATTGGCTCTGTGGAGAATGATATTGTTAAATTATTTATTAATTTTAATAGTTTTTCTATTGATTCATTTGAATTATTTATGTATGCAATCAGGTAGCCTGTAAATAATGCTAGTTTTGTTTCTTCCTTTCTGATCTTTATACCTTCTTTTTGCTAAGTTTATTGTTGGACTGGCTTGGATCTGCAGTATAATATTAATGATAGTAGTAGTAGTAGACATCTTTGGATTTGGGGGGATGAACTTAGGAAGAAGCATGTAGTACTCCATTCTTATGTATAAGAACTTTTCCTTTTACTATTAGCTTGCTGAGAATTTTTATCAAGAATGGATGTTTAATTTTGTCAAATGTTTTTTTCCAACATTATTGAGATAATCCCTTTATTCTATTCATGTAATGAACTATATTGATTTTTATATGTTAGATCAACATTAAATTACTGGAATATAGCCATTATACAGTATTCCTTTTATATATCACTGAATCTAGTCTACTCAAGTTTTCTTTAGACTTTTTCCATCTATGTTTATAAGATTGTTTTGTCATTTTTTTTCCCTCGAAATATCATTCTGAGATAATAAAAATCATGTTGGTTTTAGAAAACAAGTTGGAAATTATTCATTCTTTTTATTTTTCTTTCCTAGAAGAGTTTGTATAAAATTAGTAATTTTTTCCCATAAATATTTAGAATTTACCAGTGAAGTCATTTAAGCCTGAAGTCTTTTTTGTTTGTTTGTTTTAGTAATATTTTAAACTAGATATCCAAATTGTTTAACAGATATGGGAAGATTCTATTTTGTGTTAGTTTTAGGAAGTTGTGCTTTTCCAAGAACTTGTACATTTTCTTAAATTGTCAGATTTATTGGCATAAAAATGTACACTTAAAACCAAATATGTCAATACTTACAGTAATTGTAAATAGACTAAACATTGAAATTAAAGACAAAGATTTTCAATATTTTATAGAAAACAAAATGCAACTAAATGTGGTTTTAGAGGACAAACTTTATATATAAGAAGACAGAAAAATTGACAGTAAAAGATGAGAAAAGGAATATTATGCAAAGCAAAGACAGGTGTGGCTATCTTAATTTCAGACAAAAAAAGACTTAAATCTTCTGGGTATATACCTAGTAGAGGAATTATAGGATTGAATGGCAGATCTATTTTTAGATCTCTAAGTGTTCTCCAAACATATTTCCAAAATGAATGTATTAATTTGCATTCCCACCAGCAGTGTAGAAGTGTTCCTACCCAGAAGGCCAAAAATCACATCATAACAAAGATATTTGTACCAGAATGTTTATTGTAGCCCAATTCATAATTGCTAAGTCATGGAAAAAGCCCAAGTGCCCATCAATCCACGAATGGATTAAATAAGTGTGGTATATGTACACCATGGAATATTATGCAGCTTTAAAGAAAGATGGAGACTTTACCTCTTTCATGTTTACATGGATGGAGCTGGAACATATTCTTCTTAGTAAAGTATCTCAAGAAAGGTATCCAATGTACTCAGCCCTACTATGAAACTAACTTATGGCTTTCATAGGAAAGCTATAACCCAGTTATAACCTAAGAATATGGGGAAGGGAGAGAGGGTGGGTTGGGAGGGGGGCGGTTGGGCAGAAGGAGGGTGATTGGTGGGATTACACCTATGGTGCATTTTACAAGGGTACATGTGAAACTCAGTGAATGCAGAATATGATTGTCTTAACACAATAACTAAGAAAATGCCAGGAATGCTATGTTGACCAGTATGATGAAAATGTGTTGAACTGTTTATAAAACCAGTTCATGGTGCCCCATGATCACATTAATGTACACAGCTATGATTTAATACTAATAAAAAAAAATTTTTACTCAAATAGTGTACTCTTTGACCCTGTAAACGAATAACTTAGTCTCCTTTCTTTATCGTTTTAGAGGGATTTTGGGGATAGATGGACACGTGATAAAGTACTGTTATTAAGTGGATAATGTGACTTCTTGGTAGCAATGACAATTTCAAATAAGTACCAGTTGGATATTCAGGAATATTCCTGCAGTAGGTGTGTAAATCTACCTTCCACCCCCAAATTTTATACCATTTACTTTCATAGTCATCTAACAACATTTGATACTTAGTTACTGGAAGGCAGCAAAGGCCACCTTAATTTAATTTTAGGGCTGATTTAACCATTTTGGAGGTCAGTGCTTAAAGCTTGGATAATGAACAGTTGCTCTTGGAAATTAGAAGTACATGGTTCTTAATGAGCATTTGTTAACAGTTTCAAGGTCTCGGGAACACAAAAGGTCAGTTGGAGATTTTGTAAGAGTTCTGTATTTGTAGAAGATTGGGAAATGTTAGATTTATTTTTCATTTCAAATATCTGATGACGTTTCATTGTTTCAGGCTTTGTCCTACACCATAGCAGCACAAAAGAAAACTGCATTTACAAGAGATTTATTCTTTATTGTAATATTTGTAATAAAAGGCAATTTCATTCAGCCCAGAAATGTGGCTTAACTGCCTTTTGTAATATTATTGATGGTATAATTGTAATGATTTTTTAGTCGATTTTTTTTTTTTTTTTTTCTGTTTCCCTCTTAAGAATAACAGGAAAATAGAGTAGAGAACGGTGGAAGTGTACCGTGAAGGAGAGACAAAATGATAGTAATTAGACTTCTGGTGTCAGCTGCCAACTTTCATGCTTGTTGCCCTGAGGATTTAGACACTAATATTTCTGAAAATATTGTTCCAAGTCCTTTGAGCATGTCTTAGGTAGACAAGGGGGAAAATCCCTTTACAGACCTATCAATTTTCATCTTTAGTTCTTCCTGTCTCCAGTTTTGTTTTGTAATAATCCTCTGTTCATGTCAGATTGTTTCCCTCACTCTTCACAATTAGTTGTATTCTCCTTCTGTGTGTGGGTGGTAAACGCTGTTTGAGATTTTTTTAAAAATATTTTTGTGGGATATTTTTTTCCTTCTACTTCTATCAGAATGGCTGCAAGGTTGCCAGTTCCTTGGATTTGTTCAGTGCCTTGATGCCTGGCTTTAGGGGACTTAATAGATTTGTACATTACTCTTTCCATGTACTATCTGCTCCTTTGTTTAGGAGCTTTTAACATGAGGAGGGCCATTACGTGGGACTTAGGATGCAGCGTCTCTCCTTGATGCCTGTGGTGTCAACTATGGGATGGCCTTTGATGATTCAAATTGCAAGCTTACAATTGTTTTTTATGATAGTCCACCAGAAACCCACAATCCATCTTTAAAAACCACTTGGCCACTTTTGCTTTTGAAACAGAATAGTGATATAAACATGATGTGCCTGCTGTATGTGAAATAGTCTGCTTGGAGCTTTGTGGGCATTATCTCTAATTCTCACAATAACTGTAGAAGGTAGATTGCACTTTTCCATCCTCAATTACAGAGACTGAAGCTCTGGAAGTGTAAGTAACAACTCTAAGCTCACAATGTTCTCCACAGACTCTAAATAGATATACGTGATCCTGAAATCTCTCTCGTTCTACTGAGCAGGCCAGTTTATCTTAAAAGAAAGACCAATGGGAATTAAAGGCTACAGGTTTTCCAGCAGATGGCCTTGTGGTGATTATGAAATCATGCTGGCTAGTGCTGACCCCAACCAGAGGAATGTCACCCCTGATTTTAGATGCATGAACAAATTGTGCTCCTGGTAGATGCCTCATATTATCAGTTTATCCTCTAAATTGATCTGGGGAGGAAAGAAAGACCTTCCTATGAATAGTTGTATAAAATTGTACTATATTTTCAAATATTCATTAAACAAATATTAGGATATTGTTATTTCAGATTATGTTAGCTGCTTTATTTTTGAACAAACTTGTATAATTTTGTTTGTTAATCTTTTCCATGGCAGAAGGTGTCATATTCATCCTTTCTGAAATTTTATTCTCAGCATCAATGGTACCTCCCACATAGTAGATGCTTAGTAAATATTTCTTAAGTGACCGGATTAATGAACAATCTGGAATTTTCTCCAGATACTTTTATACCTGAATTTCTGGGACTCAGATACACATGTGTTCATCAAGAACAAGCTATGTAATTTGATATAATTTTTCTTATAGTAAATGTTAATATCTATTAAATATATTTATCTAGAAAATGGAAAAGTTCAGTGGATCAAATTTAAACTTTTGAATATCTTACAGATGTTTCTGAGTTCTTTCTTTCTCCAGTTCAGGAAGCTGTGACCTGTGGAGATTATATCCCATCTTGTCCCAGAAATCACTCTGGTAGTTAATGGCAGAATGGAAACCCATTGTATAATGAAAGTGCAAATTTTAATTAATTGATGTCCATATTTAGGAACTGTATTAGTCAAGGCTCTGTGTAGCACTGCCATAACGAAATGCCACACACTAGGTGTCTTTAAAAACAGAAATGTGTTTCTCACATTCTGAAGTTTAAAAGCCCAGGAAGGTGCTCGCAGGCTGGTTTATTTGGAGGCCTCTGTCCTTGACTTCCCGACACCCATTTTCTTGTTGTATCCTCTGCTGGCCCTTTCTCTGTGCCTGTGCATCCCTTGGTGTCCCTTTCTCTTCTTACCGAGACACTAGTCATATAGATTGGTCTATATGATATCATTTAACCTTACTTACCTCTTTAACAGCCCCATCTCTGAATACAGTCACAGTGGGAATTAAGCTTCAACATAAGAAGTTTTAGAAGAACAAAATTCAGTCAGTATCCCAGTCTTTGCTTTATGAGGACATATCCTCGGGTTCTTTTTATATTGCTAAGGCAACTTACACTGCTTGCTAATGAATTTCTCTTTTCTTTGAGCTTATCGTCACCTTTAGTTCTAATTGATAACTTGTTTATTTTCTTCATGTTACCTAATATACGTTGAAAAGGAGAGAGATAAAACCAGATAGCCTAACTCATCTTTAAAAAAAAAAAAATATATATATATATATATATATACCATAAGCATCTCAGAAAACAAGAAAATTTCTTTTCAAACTTTTTCCAAGTTCAACTACCTGCTTTTGGTTCATTAACTATGGCCAGGATTGTCCTTTAAGGACTGCCTTTGTAGTACGGATGTGGGTACATTATTTTGTAGTATTAGTTAGGGAGGTAGACTGGTAGAAACTAAAATTAATATCTGTATTATGGGTATCTTTTTAAATTTTAGATTAAATAAGGGTACATACGATTAAGTTACATGGTTTGCTGTTGTAAGGTTAAAAGTTCTAGTCTTAGTTGTGCCCTTCATCCTGAAGGTATGCCATATACCTGTGAAAAGCACCTGTTGGGTGAGAACTTAACCAAACTCATTTTCCCCTTTCCCCACTTGAATTTGACTTTTTCCTCTCATTTGAGCACATAGTTATTAATCTACTACTTTCAATTTAGTACTATGTGGTGTGCTTATTTTTCCATTTTTGTGACACTTTACCTAGGAGAATGTTCTCCAAATTTTTCTAGGTTACAACAAAAGATACAAAATCTCCCATCTTTTTATTGCTGAATAGTATTCTATGGCATACATATACCACAGTTTGTTAATCCATTCATGTGTTGAAGGGCACTTGAGTTGTTTCCAGATCTTTGAAATTATGAATTGTGCTGCCATAAACATTTCAAGTGCCAATGTGTTTATGTTAAACTGTCTTTTTTTCTTTTGAGTAGATACCTCACAACAGGATTGCAGGATCAAGTGGAAGGTTTACTTTTAGAGGGCGGTGCCCATGGCTCAAAGGAGTAGGGAACTGGCCCCATATGCCAGGGGTGGCGGGTCCAAGCCCAGCCCTGGCCAGAAACCGGAAGGTTTACTTTTAGTTCTTTGAGGACTCTCCATACTTCTTTTCATAGAGGTCTGAGTGTTTCTTTTTCTCTACACCCACACCAGCATCTGTTGTTTTGAAACCTTGGGATGTGGGCCATTTTTACTGGGGTTAGGTGATATCGCACAGTAGTTTTAATTTGCGTTTCTCTAATGATTAGGGATGATGAGCATTTTTTCATGTATTTGTCCGTTGCCTCATGAGAAAAGATTCTATTCATGTCTCTTGCCCAGTTTTCAAGGGAGTTGTTTGCTCTTTTCTTGTATTAGAGATATTTTAACCACATCCTTTTACAGTTTTGATGTCACAGTAGATGCTGCTTCCTTATGTGGGTTCATCTGACTCCATGATCCAAGTGCTATTCCAAATATAATAAGCTAAAGAGAAAACATCTTATTTTACTTTTTTGCTCCACACAGAGTGGAGCCTCATCTTTGCATGTGTGACCTCTTTTGCTTTGAGGATTGTCTAGAAGCAGAGATATCAGGCTTGGTATTCTTGGGCTTGATAACCTTGTTGGTTCAGCTGTGCACCCTTTTTGGAAACTTACGTAGTAATTTTAAAGTATCATTTCTGTTAGTCCATAAAGGCCCATCTCTGAGTCTTATGCAAGGCCATGCCTTATCTCTAACGGACAGCATGGTCTCGATATTGATTCTCCCTCAGGATGAAGTCCTGAGTTACATTAGGTATTAAATTCCACCTGAGAGGGCAACAAATACTGGTGACAAAGAACTCTTATCTAAAAGTGCTGAGAGAGAGCTCTCTGCTTTGTCACTGTGAATACAAATACATAATGATAGGTAGCTTTGCTGGATTTATAGAGTAAGCTTGGAGAATCTATGAGCTGTAACTTGACTGCAATAATTAGAATTTAGCTCTAACATAAATTTCTGAATAGTCACGATCAAAGTCTGTGTCAGCAATGACAATATGAATGAACTTAATTAAAAAAATAAGATCATACCTTTCCTGAAAATGATAGAATTGGCAAATTTAGCTTTTCTTTATTCTTACCTAATTTTGTATGACATAGTTGTACCGTTAGCCAGTACTATATGCGTAAGGGAAGAAAGGAAGGACTGTTGGAAGGTGGAAAGAGGAGAAGGAAAGTGTGAGGTGGAGGGAGGGAGAGAAAGGTTGAGAAACACGGAGAGAGAAGGGAACACACATGGATTTTTTTTTTTTTTTTTTTTTTTTTTTTGAGACAGAGTCTTACTCTGTTACCGTGCTGTCAGCCTCTTCCACAGCAACATGAAACCCTTGGTTCAAGCAATCCTCCTGCCTCAGCCTCTCAAGTAGTTGGGTCTAAAGGTGCTTACCATAATGCCTGATTGACTTTTCTGTTTTTAGTAGAAATGGGGTCTCATGCTTGCTCAGGCTGGTCTTAAACTCTTGAGATCTTCCCTCTTTGACCTTCCAGAGTGCTAAGATTACAGACGTGAGCCACCATGTCCAGCCTAGGAAATTGATGTTTTAACAAACCCTTATATCTGTATATGTGCACACACATATAAATAACTACGCATGTATAAATGCATGCATTCATTTGTGTGTATAAATCTTTAGGCTTAGAAAAGTAACTGAAAGTATATAAACTAATGTGAAAAAGTTGTAATTTATAGTTAGTAATGATTTTTTTTGTTTTACTTCCAAATTATAATAAATATCTACCTCTTTTATAGCCATTGAACAGCATGTTTGAAAACATTATATTTATATAATTGTTCATAGTGAACTGACTAATCTATCTGAAACTTCAGGTACATCTGCTGTATCCAAGAGATATCAAAAGTTTCAGTCATTGCGTAGATAATTTTATCCCCCTTTAAATTTACAGGGGTATCCCTTTTCACAGGAGAACATAAGACCTAATTTATTTCTCCATTCCCAATCAGATAAGTTTGCTTCTAAAGCAATAGAAACCTTTTCAGATGGCACAAGTCCATTTGTGTGTGTAGGTGTATATGTGTATGGGTGTGTTGGAAGTGTGGAGGTGAATGTTGAGAATGAATATGGCATTTTAAAAAAAAGCACAAGCTGGCTCAGTACCTGCAGCGCAGTGGTTATGGCACCAGTCACATACACCAAGGTTGGGAGATTCGAACCTGGCCTGGGCCAGCTAAACAACAATGATAATTGTAATAAAAAATTAGCCAAGTGTTATGGCAGGTGCCTATACTCCCAGTTGCTTGAGAGGCTGAGGCAGGAGAATCGCCTGAGCCCAAGAGTTTAAGGTTGCTGTGAGCTGTGATGCCACGGCACTCTACCTAGGGTGACAAGTGAGACTATGTCTAAAAAAAAAAACAAACAAACAAAAAAAAAAAATAGAAGCTGAATTCCTGACATCCCTATCAGATTTCAGAGGAGCAACCACAAAAACTTTCAGAAATTGATGCCATTTGGAAACATTTGACTGTCAAAGGAACTATACATTTATCTTTAATATTTTCTGATTTTCTGTTTTTTTCTCCTCCTCCTCCTCCTCATTTTTTTCCTGCCACTATCCATCCTTCTCTGAGTTCTTCCCCAACCCTTCTCTTTTTATTTATTTATTTATTTTTTTCACTCTGGGAGCTCTGAGACCAACAGGTATAACATAAAGCTGATTTAAGACAATATTTTTTAATTTTTTAAATAGAAAAAAAGTCTATCAAGTTTTTCCCTTTTTCTTCTTTACCTTTTTCTGACACCCTTGTAGACTGATACAATACTCCTCCCATCCTCTTTCTTTTCCCAACAGCGTCTGATTTTGTTTGTTAACAATTCCAAGAAATAGCCAGGTGTGATGGCTCACACTTGTAATCCTAGCACTCTGGGAGGCCTAGGCCCGTGGATTGCCTGAGCTCATAGGTTTGAGACCAGCCTGAGCCAGAGTGAGACCTCATCTCTACAATATAGCTGGGCGTGTGGCAGGTACCTGTAGTTCCAGCTACTTGGGAGGCTGAAATAAGAGAATCGCTTGAGCCCCAGAGTTTGAGGTTGCTATGAGCTATGACACCAGGGCACTCTACTAAGGGCGACAAAGTAAGACTGTCTCAAAACCAAACCAAACCAAATCAAAACAAAACAAAAACCAATTCCAAGAAATAAAGTAGTATTCAATCCAATTATAGGTCATTTCAAAAGTTTTGCCCGTTTTTATGAGTCTACTTTAAACTGTAATATCTCAGTGAATATTTATTCAATTTAATCGAAATAAGCGCCATTTGAATCAGTGCACTTTTGCCAACGTAACACAAG
>CAUYPK010007633.1:0-22479 GCA_963574355.1 Loris lydekkerianus | reverse complement strand
TTCAGGACAGTGGTTGGACACCGATGAGCCACCCAGGCACTTCCCAAAGGCAAAACCCCACCAAAAAAAGATAATGGTTACTGTATAGTGGTCAGCGGCTGGTGTGATTCACTATAACTTTCTGCAACCAGGCCAAACCATCATAGCAGAGTCCTATTGTGAGGAAATTGACGAAATGTACCGAAAATTGCATCAGCAGCAGCCAGCACTGGTCAACAGAAGAGGTCCGATCCTGCTCCACGACAATGCCCGGCCGCACGTCTCACAAATCACCGTCGGAAAATTAAAGGAATTGAGCGTCGAAGTTCTGCCCCACCCACCACACTCCCCAGACCTCTCGCCAACCGACTACCATCTTTTTAAGCACTTCGATAACTTTCTCACCGGTAGAACCTTTGCCAATCAGGACCTAGCAAAAACAGCCTTCGTTGACTTCATCGAATTCCGAGCACCCAATTTTTATGCCAACGGAATTAATTGACTTGTGTTATGTTGGCAAAAGTGCACTGATTCAAATGGCGCTTATTTCGATTAAATTGAATAAATATTCACTGAGATATTACAGTTTAAAGTAGACTCATAAAAACGGACAAAACTTTTGAAATGACCTAAATTGCTCCTATCAGCCTAGAAGCATTGCAAAGATGAGAACATTATTTACAAAGGTTTTTTGAACAAAGTGAAATAGCCTATATTCTCCATGAGAGTCTGTTTTACTTCCTGCTCTATTCCTAGCCCTTGAACGGTGCCTGACATATAGTTTTGTGTTCAACACATACTCGTTGACTAATCTTTAAAAAGGATGTCCCAAGTGTGTATATAGAGATGGTGGTCGTTGGGGGTGTTTCACAAGTAGGCAATAGTTATAGTTGTTAAACTTTTTCTTTGGGGCTTCAAATACCATCTTGCCCTGTACAGTCCTCACCTTAAATCTTGCTGCCTAATCCCTTTTTATTTCTGCACTCCCAATGCTGCTATGTCAGAGTCTGATGCCTGAGATAAGGGTAATGCTCCTCTTTGACCTGGAGGAGGAGCTGTGACTTTACTGAAATTCCTGAGTTAGGAGGAGGAAGAAGACAGGAGGGAAGGAGAGAGAGACTAAGGAAGGCGGAAAATGCTCTGCCATCTGGACATGCTCCTTGTTCTAGTTGAGAGATGGTGTGTGGACAACTCAAAGATACTAAAGTTGGTTCCACATGGACCTTCTCTGACCTACAGAGCACTGCTCTGCTGTCTCTTTGCTCATATCCTTAGGGTTTTTTGTTCTTCTTGTGCAGTTTTATCACTGTGTGTCACTCCATATTTGGGTCCAGCACCCCAAGTAGCTGCGCTGCTCCCTGGGAGTAAACATTGCAGAATAGTTTGTGTCTCCTTCAGCAGCCATGGTGGGTACTCCCTCCCTAGTAGTGTTACATTCGTGTGTCTTAAAACGGTGCAAATTGCTCCAGAGAAGGACTCCCATGAGACGGGCAAGGCAGCCCCTCTGAGTTCGTCAGGATGAAGGAGGAGAAGCCGCGTGGGCTCATCCTGGGTCCAAGAGAGGCAGTTTGAGGACATCTGCACAAGGGAAGGTGTCTTCGTGTGAGGGGAGGAGAGTGCTGCAAGTAGAGAGAGGAAGCAGAGACCCAGTTGTGTGCCACAGGAGCAGACAACTGAGCAAAAAAGCCACTGTCTGAGGATCCTACCCTGGCACCCTCAGCCCTGACAAGCTGGTGCCGAACACCTCTGGATGTGCCAGTGCAAAGCGTGAACGGGAAGGAAGTGTAAGGGGCAGACACTAGCGGGAGCACAGACATCCCAAGCAAGACAACTCCCAGAGCCAGAGAAACAAGTCCAGAAGACAGAAACCTGAGCAGGGGGACAAAGGTCTCATCCTGTGTGATGCTGCCATGGGCTCCAGACTCTTCTGCTGTGTGGCCCTTTGTCTCCTGGGAGTAGGTGAGTCCCAGGCACGGGTGGGATATCTCTGTCCTGGCACTTCTATTAATAGCTTTTGTCATGGAATTGTCTCATAAGGCTCCCTCTTGGGCTTAGATGAAGTTTTGCTTCTTACTCTCAGAGGCCCTGTGGACACTGTAATTACCCACTAAAACATCTGGTCACAGAGGTGGGAAGTAAAAAGACCCTGAAGTGTGAACAGCTTTTGGGACATAATTCTAAGTACTGGTATAGACAGAAGGCTAAGAAATCACTGGAGCTCATGTTCTTCTACAACTACAAGGAACTCATTGAAAATGTGTCTGTTCCAAGTCGCTTCATTCCCAACTATCCAGACAGTTTTCACTTACACAGTCACGTGGATGCCCTGGAGACACAAGACACAGCCACATATCTTTGTGCCAGGAGCAAAGGCACAGCCATGCAGAGCTGCTGGCTCCCTGTGCACAGACCTCTTTGGTCTAGTTAGGAAGCTGTGGGGGAATATGTGCCCCGGAGCCCTGAGACTTGGTATTGCAGGATGCTGAGAAATCTCAGACCATGATACCACCTGCCAGTCCATTGGATGGGGCTGAGTTCCATGCCCAGATCCCAGCAGCCTGGGAGCTGGCTAGGCCTTGCACAAGACCATGCCCACAATTGAATATAGTACAGGTGCTCTCAAGTGCAAGCTGTTCCAAGTATCTTCTAGTTGGCTTGTGCTCCGGGAAGTCTTGTGAAGCACCTAACACGCAAGCCACACCCATCCTCCATCCAATAAAGACCTTTTTCTGACTTCTTTTCAGTGACCATCAGACTAGAAAATATGCTCAGACTTTTTCAAAAACACTTCCTCCCCTTCCCAAGTGGCTCTGTCAGTGCCTGTCCCTTGGGGCAATAGTCCCTGACTGCTTTGGGTGTGGGTCACACTCCTGCTGCATATTTGAGGCCACTTTGTCACTTCCTGGGCAATGAGTCTCCCATCTTTGGGGCCCATTGCCATATCTTGTGGTATCTATAAAAATTCCACATATAGTGACAAAGTGACACTCAAGGCCTCAGCTTGTCATTGGTTCCTCTCTTCCACCTGGGCCCTAGCACTTTCATGCTTGACTCTCTTACCTTCTGTCTCTTCAAATCTAATGCTACTTCTTCACATTCTTCATTATGAGCTGCAGTGTCTGATGTCCCTGGACAGTCAAGCACAACAAGTATAAGACACTGCTGGCCTGGACGTTATACTTGGGGTTGTCTTTCCTAAGCCCCACATTTTCCTGCCCTGCCCCAGCAAAGGCCCTCCATCCTGCATCAGTCCCCAGAGGCTGCTAGGTATCTGCAGGGGGCACAAAGGCTCTCTCCTCTCTCCTGTAGAGGTTATTAAGGGAAAGTAGATGCTACCAGAGACACAGATAACTTTTCCAGACCCCGCCCAGGAGACCACAGGAGCTTAAAATGCCCCTCCTCTGTTTCTGAGAACCAGAGGTTTGAATGAAGAGAGGCTTCATTTCTGTGAGCCTGCCATGAAGGCCTGGTTCCTATGCTGGACAATTTTTAGTTTCCTGGATGCAGGTGGATCCATTGGGCTCTAGGAAATTCTCGTTTCGGATTTAACTAAGCTGACAACCATTCTCTTCATCTTCTTTCTTTTCCCACAGGGCACACAGAACCTGGAGTCATCCAGACCCCCACCCATCAGGTCACAGAGATGGGACAGCAAGTAATCTTGAGGTGTGATCCTATTTCTGGTCACTTGTACTTTTATTGGTACCAACAGGTTTGGGGACAAAAACTGGAATTTCTGGTTTCCTTCTATAATGACAATGTCTTAGATAAGTCTGGAATATTCAATGATCGATTCTTGGTTGAAAGGCAGAAGGGGTCATATTTGACTCTGAAGATCCAACCCACAAAGCTGGAGGACTCAGCTGTGTACCTCTGTGCCAGCAGCTCAGCCACAGCCTTGCAAAGACACCTCCAGGCTGTGCACAAATTCTCAGAGACTTGACTCTCTCCCAGATGCCAGCACCCTTTCCTGCCCAGAAGAAGGAAGTCTGGTTGGGTTTGTTGTCACAACTGTCTCTAAATAGACGCCTACCTGAAATTAAATCACCAAGGTAGGATATCTTGGGCAGAAATGGCCAGAGGACACAGGATAAGTAGAATTTTTATAGATACCACAGGATATGACTGTGGGCCCCAGAGATGGGAGACTAGTTGCCCAGGAAGTGACAAAGTGACTCATCTTCTCCTTATTTCCATTCTGCTATTTTTGTTGCATTTTTTTTGTTTGTTTGTTTTAGTTATTTTGGAAAAAAATAATGCATAGGATGTAGAGATGATTAATGAATGGGGCTCAGCACAGGTGTTTACCTGAGAGTATAGAAGATTCCTGAGGGAAATCTTCATAATGACAAGGGGCTCAGGTCAAGGGTATAAATATCAGTGAGTCTTGCCCAGGATATGCTCAAACCCAGGATGATGCGATGGCCCTGTGAGCCTGGTGAGGGGCATTGGGATAACGATGTTAGTCCACATGAGGAGCTAAGGGAATGAGGTAATGGGTCAGGGCATTGGGATGCCGTGGTTTGGATTCTGTAGAAACAGACACAAAACTTTCAATAGTCTGGCTCACCTGGCCTCCTGCCAGCAGGCAGATGCTAGGACAGGAACGACGATTCCTTTCCCACTAGTGCTGCCACACCACTGCCCTAGCAAAGCACCCTTGTCACCACAGATGTGCCAGGGGTTAGGGCAGTTGTTCTCTTCTGTAACTGCTCCAGTGGAAACACCGGAGACAGTCTGGACCAGGGTCGGAGGAAGATGAATGGGAGGAGAGCTGAGCTTACTCAGAAGTTGTCCCTCAGATGTGTCTCATCGTCCAACACCACAAAGGAGCCATGGAGCTGAAGAAGTGGAGGGGTATCTTGCCCACAAATGCAATTTTGTGTTTTGGGGTACAGGGCATTTATTTTGACCCAAAACTGAAGAGATCTTTCCCTGCTCCACAGTGTCCATCCATCCCGGGCACCACAGCATGACTGGCGTCAGGGTAAGAGAGGCCGTGTGTGCACCAGGCAGTGTGGGCCCTGCACGGCCATGGTGCAGTAGGCAGGGCACAGGAGGCTACTTATTCAGCTTTCTCAAGGGAGACATCGACACCACCTTGGCTTCCTCCACCACAATGATGGGACAGAGGAAGGAGGGACCCTGTGCCTTTCCAGCTGGCCTCTGTTTAACTCTATTTCTTTTGTCTCTTCTCTCTCCCTGGTTTGTGGTCACGGGATCTTGTTTTCTCACACAATTAATAATTCATTTTAAATGATGGATACTGTATATGAAAAATAATACAGGCAACTTGAGGATTTAATGATTTAATCTTTCTCAGAAAGGATTCAGTATTGCTTCTACTAGGACACTGCAGCAGGGGCAGGTCACCTTCACCACTTAGTGAGCGTGATTGGAGCTGAGCTTCAGCCTTCATGATGGCGGTTCACTTTTACTCTGAGGCTGTGGTCATTTCAGTTCCAAACTAAATTTCTAGATGATTCTTGACAGCTTTATTGAAGTATAATTTATATAAGTAATATTTGCCCATTTTAAGTGTGTATTTCAATAAATTTAATAAATTTCATTGATGTGCAGCTATCCCTATGACCCAGGCTTAAAAATCTCCACTCCTCCCCCCAAGAATTCCTTTTTGCCCATTTTCAGGCAACCCCTGACACACTTCCACCCCACGGCCTAGGGGCTTTATGGATCCTCTTCTAGTCAATGGCTATGAAAATAAATGCTCCCCAGATCGAGCAGATGTCTCTCTGCAAAGTCATTCACATCTCCATCTTCCCTTTAGAAGATGCTATTAAATTGGCAAATGACTTTAAGAGAGAAAAGCTTTTTGTTTCTTTTTTGAGACAGAGCCTCAAGCTGTTGCCCTGGGTAGAGTACCGTGGCATCACAGCTCACAGCAACCTCTAACCTCTGGGCTCAAGCCATTGTCCTGCCTCTGCCTCCCAATTAGCTGGGACTATAGGTGCCTGCGACAATGCCCAGCTATTTTTTGGTTGCAGCCGTTATTGTTGTTTGGCGGGCCTGGGCTGGATTCGAACCCACCAGCTCAGGTGTATGTGGCTGGCACCTTAGTCACTTGAGCCACAGGCACCAAACCTGTAGATTTACCTTTTATCTTTGAGAGATAAATTTCCTAAGTCCTGGCTGCCTCAGTAGTTCCAAATGACCTGTAATTTATATCTGTTATATTTTCATGGGCTTTCCCAGTTGTTTTGGTGGGAGTGTTCTACAACAATCCAGTTAGCAAACTCGGAAAGCCAGTCTTTATATTTTTTAAAGGCAGGGTGTATTTGAGTGTGTTTGTATTTTGAGTGGAAGCGGCTGGAGAAAGGAAGGAGTGAAACCCCTCTGCCCTCTCATGTATGTTCCTATTTGTCAGACAGCCACCACCTTGTGGCCTCTGGGACCCTGCAGGCCGCCCGAGTCTTGGCATCTTTGACCCTGAAGCCACAAGGAGGAGCTGTGATTCTACTGAGATGCAGAACCCTGAGGAGACGATCTCTGGATGGGAGAGGGTTAAGGGAAAGACTGGCTTTATCTACAACAAGAGCACAAGTGGTCTGCAGAGGTTGTGAGGCAGTGCTGAGATGTGAGGGTTGAGACAGACTGCTCACTTCACTTTGCACTGATGTGCACATGTGCCTGTTCCAGCAAGAGCCTGGACTGCCATTTTGGCTCCATGAGAGCCTGCCTGGGAATAGAAAGAAGGAGCTTTGAGCTGTGCAGGCTGACAGCCCACAGCATGCGCAGGCTGAGGACTCTTTCTTGAGAGGAATGAGAGAGGGCCTGAGGCTGGGCCTCTGCTTCAGCTTGGCCCAGTGCAGCTGAGCCCTGCTGGACAGGGAGCTCCTGGGGTCAAAGAAGAGAGCCTACCTGGCCACAGGGTCCTTAGGGGTCTTGCAGAGATGGCACTAACCACAGGGAATCGATTATTAGGCCTCAGGGACCTAGAGCCACATCTCCTTCACCTGAGATATCAGGAATTTCAGCTAGGAAGTGTTTTCTCCTCGTCCCTTTTGTGAATGGTCCTCTACATTCTTGGAACAGGAGTGTCTATCACTGAAAGGAAACTGCTCTTCTGGGTTTGAGCAAATGGTTCTGTCAAAACGGGAGCAAGACATTCCCTTATGGACTCCATCTCCAGCTTCTATCTTTATCTGCAAACACACAGAGATGTTGTATCTGTCCAGAAGTCAAAACATCCAATGACATCCAGGTACGTAGACGTAGAAAAGGAGGTGGCATTGCAGATATCCAGGACGCATTTCTGACTCATGACTTTTCATTTTGTTTTCCCTGAGGTTCCTGTTTTACCTTTAATGAATAAGCATTTGAAATTTACTGGGTTCTTAGCTATCCAAAAATACAGCAAAATCACATGTGATGAAGGTTCTAGTTATGCAGCAGGAGGAAGCATCAGAATTTCTACACACTCTGCCATCTGTGTTCTACCTGCTGCCCAAAGGGAATGTTGCCCACACAGCTTAATGTGTAACCCACTAGCCCTTCTGCGAAAGTTAAATTTTCGATTCATCTTTCAATGGGACAAAGAAATCTGCTAAAAGATAGTCAACTTATTTGTCTACACTGGACTCTTAAATTTCATAACTTTCTGTAGTATGAGCCACTTTCAAACCTGCTGAAAGTTAAACATATCAGAAATGCAGGAACACACACTTCTAAGCTTAACGTGAAATATGTAAAATAAATAGATTTAACCTAAGACTTGGGGATTTCAGGGTGTCTCAGGACTTTCTCTATTCCTTACGTAGCCAAACACCTACACCTTCTTCTGAGTAACAAACATGAGGTGGTGTACAATAATTTTTCATAGTTAATAAATAAAGCCGATGCATATGGCATTGCATTTAATTTTGTTAACTGTTGCTTTTCATGACTATAGTTTAAACATTTAGGATCGATATAATAATAGAAATGATGAATATGAGTCTTTCGAGTTGATAGATGAAATTTTAATAGAAAAAAAGGCAAATAACATGAACTGGTGATTTGTAAAAAGGAAAAACATAAATGATCTGCGAGAGAACTTCCCTCTGGGCTTTGATCTAAACTTCAGTTTGGAAAACTGGCAGCGGCTGGGTCACCTGCAGGCTTATGATCACATAATAAGATGATGTGAATAATGACTTTTGTTTTCTTGTCACCAAGAAATGAGATTTCTATCACTAAGATCAAAGCCACCAGTAACCAGCAGCCAGCTGAGTGGAATGGAAGTGGTGCCACGGCTCTCGTCCTCTTGAGAAAGCAATTTTGAGCACCAGTCAAGAGAGGTTCAGAATATGGTGACACTGAAATCTTCAGGGCACTTTGTGCTCAGGAAACTGATTTTGACATGATTGGTCAAATTAGTTGGATTTTCCTTGCATCCTATTCCGCCAGAGCTCACAGCACAGCTTTATGAGTTCTTAGGTGGGTGGAGGAAGTTGTATCCACATGGGAAGTCAGACAAGCAGAGGCTTTTCTGAAGGTTTTGTTTCTAGAAGAAAAGACTTTTTTTTATAAAACATACCAACACACATGTCTTTTCCATGAATATTCAAACTTTGCGTAGTTGACCAAATATAAGTATTTTAAATATTGGACAGCCCAAAATAAGACCAATGTTCAAAATATGTGTCCTGGCGTCATTCATCCCTCTTCTCATTTGGTACATTTCTTCTGTAGGCTCTACCCCTTCCCACTGTCCTGTGACACTCTGCCTTTTTGTGGATTAAGTGATCTCCAGAATAAAGGTGCTACATTTCTTCGTTTGCTTTCTTGATGGAGGGCTGGCTTTTGCCGGGGATCCCAGCATCCACCCTCTCCCCTTCTCCAATGTAGCTGGCCTTATCAGAAAAGTTGTAAAGTATTAATTGATTGTTCCCTTACATTGATTGGACAATTCTTGATAGACAATAAAACCTTCTTGTTTTTCAAATCAATTCAACGTGGGGGGAGGCAGAAGGAAGGAGTGGGGAGAGGGGAGGAGGGGGCGAGTGAGTGTGCTTCCACTTAATGGGCACAATGTCAGGTGTGTGGCACACCTCTTAGGAGTAGGTCACAATTATAAGAGGGATTCTACCCAGCAAATGCAAACATTGCAGCCTATTTCTTTGTACCCTCAAATTAACCTGATATAAAAAATAAAAATAAATAGTTAAAACCCCCCAAAACAAAAAAAATAAAAATAAAACATAAGCTTTTGATTGTCTATACATCATTCTTTGTATCACAGATTCCAGGAAGATGAAGATGATGGGCTAGGCAGCTAGATAGGAACAAAGTGCCTTTAAGCAATTACTTGATCATGGGTGCAGGGATGTGACCAAAGGCCCAAATTTATCTCTCTCTAGGCCTGATAAACTTTGGATAACTCACAGAGCTCAGGCTCTTATCAAAAGGTAAAAAAAAAAAAAAAAAAAAAAAAGAAAAATCTACTTATTTTGCAATTTTCATGTAACAAAATGTAAAACAACAAACAGAACATTAGCTCCTGTTGAGACCAGTTTCTCTGTATCAGTTTCATTCCAGCATCTCTTCCAGAGGCTGTCCACCTGATTTTTTCCAAAACATTTGCACAAAATAAAAGATGAATCATTATTTAAAATCTACTCTTTAAGGTCATTTTTTACATAGTTATAATTACCACAATTGTAGCCTCTTGTCATATTACTTAATTCTCTCCTACCCTCCCTCCTCAGCTTCCTTCTTCCCTTTCTTCCGTTGCAAAGCTTCCCAGGCCAGCTAATGGAGCACTGAGATTGGAAAGGGGCCCTGGATGAAGAAAGGCCACATCTAGGGGTGTACCAGGTAATTCTCATGGAATTTTAGAGCTAGACAGGGTGTTCAAAATTATTAATATTTATTTCAGCCCATTGTTTTATATAGAAAACTATATTCTGTATAAATTATTTAAGTGTAATTGTATTACTGACCACCATGTAACACGTATTTTATATCTTAAATCTACAGAGAGTGTGTGAATTTGCTTTTGCTCCTGTCAGAATATAAGCATCTTGAGAGCGAGAATGTTGTCCTGCTCATGCTTTGTACTAACTGGTCATTAAATGTCAGCAAACAAATAAAGCATGCCTGCTGTTCCGAGGACAGTGGCCATTTTTAGTGACTGCATTGCTGCTGTTATGTTTTCTAGGAAGCACAAATGGACCACCTGTCATTGGAGAGGTCCCACCAGTAGTTGCCTGTGCTACACTGATAGTGGGATTTGGAGTAAGTGAGATGCCCTTCTGGCCATGGTAGTTCTCTGGTCTCCTTCCTAAAGGAGGAGACTGCTAAACTCAGTCCACCAAGACTTGGGACACCAAGATCGGACAGCTGGGCCTCCCTGACTCCAGCAGGGGGAGATGTGGCCCTACCAAGTCCTGAGGCTGAGAGCAGAGCGGAGGCTGGGAGGGAAAAGGAAGGACTGTTGGAGAAAGTAAAGAAGACAACAGTCCTCCACCAGGGGCAATTTAGGGATGTCTGCAGACGTTGTTGGTTGTCACACTAGGGCTGGTTACTGGTAGCAGGTGACAGAGGCCAGGGATGCTATTAAATATTGTACATGCCCAGGGCAGCCCCATAACAAAGATTCATCTGATATTGCACGTGGGTAGTACTAGGCTTGAGGCATTGGGTTGTAAACTTGAGTTTAAAAGGAGGGTGATATTAGAAACCTCGAGGACAGGAAAGCCATCCAATAGGTCTTTCCTGCTGTCCATGTGGCGTTTACACCCGCCACCATTTGCTCCCCACACACAGTGACTTCAACCTCTCCAGCAGCCTCCTGTCCCTGGTAGCTCCGCCTAAGAACATCACAGGCTCTGGGGATGCACTTTTTACCCTCACGGACTCATCATCAGAGTTTGCTCCTAAATTAGACCACATTCCTGCCTTTAAATGGCTGCTGCTGGTCCTCAGGGAGACCTCAAGTCAATCTCTTCTGAAATAGTCAGGGAGGGGAGTCACTGAGCATTCATCAGACATTCAAAGGAGCAAAGGTTCCACAGAGAACATGAAGTCCTGCATTCCTGTGAAGGGGAGTAAGAGACGCAGAGAAGGGGAAGTACCCGATTCTGAGAGAGGGGCCCAAAGGGAGAGGGAGGGAGAAAGGGGTGAGGTCCTGGGTGGGGAAGGGGAGGGAGGCTGTGGCTGGCCCAGGAGTGACTCTCAAGCTGTCCCCAGGAATCAAAACACTCCTGTAAAGGAGCAAGCGCAGGACATGAAGGAGGAGGCCAGGGCAGGGCAGCCCTGATAGCAGAGACAGCAGCTGTGACCTCACAGGCACTCCCCTCAGGGGAGTGGAGCCCCAGCCTGGGCTGTGGCCTGCCTGATCCTTCTGCCCCTGCCATGGGCTCCAGGCTCCAGGCTCCAGGTGAGTCCTCTGTCTAGGTGACACTGCCTTTCTGCCTGCCCACAGCCACAGGCTGTCCTGGGATGTGCCTGAATTCTGCCTCTCTCCCTCATAGGCTCCTTGGACACCGCCGTTTTTTCAGACTCTCAAATACCTTGTAACACAGATGGGAAGAAAGGAGTCCCTGAATTGTGAACAAACTGTGGGTCATGATTATAAGTATTGGTTTAAGCAGGACTCTGAGAAATTTCTGAAGATAATGTTTGCCTACAATAAAAAGGAACTCCTTGTAAATGAAACCGTTCCCAACTGCTTCTTACCTCAATCTCCAGACAATCCTTTAAATCTTCACATCAAGTTCCTGGAACCAGGTGACTCTGCTGTGTATTTTTGTGCCATCAGCTGGCTGAGACACAGCCCTGCAGAGTCACTGCCTCCCTGTGCACTGACTCCCTGCAGGCTGAGCCCGGAAGCTGCGGGGACCCTGTGTTCACCTGTGTTCTGAGTGTCACTTCTCCATTCCCTGCTGGAGTCCTGACTGAAATTCAGTCTGCAGTCCAGCCTGCCAGCACTCCCCGGAAGGCACTTCTACAATGTATACACAGAAGTCTGAGAGAATTTTGTTCATGGGCTAGAGCAGACATTCACAAAAAGTTCGCCACCACCCCCACACAAAAAGACCCTGTCACATGTTGTGCTGACCTTAACTGATGGAAGCAACTCTTTCCTTTCTCTCTCTGCTGTAATAGCAGTCTAATTTGAAATACACTGTTCCTAAAAATGTTGAGTACTAGTGTAAGGAGAGGAGAAAAATGTTTTAAAGATGAAAACAGAATTCAGATTATTAGTGAGTATTGTGTTTGATAGAAAAATATTAGCAGAAGCATGAAAATTCATAGCAACAGGTAAACTATCAAATAGAAAAAACAAATTGGAAAAGTGTCGTGTTTTGTTCTGGCAGGTCAGAATGCAGATTTCCTGGCATATATTTCATATTAAGGAGCCCTCCTGTGCGGGTTTGGCCTTCCTGGCTGATCTCAGAGAGAATCACAGCGTAGGACACCTGGTCTCTTCTCTCTAGCTGTGTCTCAATGCCAGTGTCATCCAGCTCTGAATGACTTCTGAAATCTCTGCTGAATTTTACAGCCTCATAGAAGGTCTGCAAATGGAGAGAATTTGGCAATCACTTCATTTCAGTTCCCCTTATTTAATAGAAATATAGGAGTGATTGAAACACTGTTTACCTTTCTTAAATATCATATGAAATACATTTCAATTTCCTAGAGGGTATTTGTGAATATTATCTAACACAAATACAATTCTATGACTGAAAATGTCAATCATTTTATCCTTGCCCCTACTGTTCCCCAGTGAGCTGGCCCACAGGCTCCAGAGGAGCTGGGTCACTGTCTGCTTTGCTCTTCACTGGGGATCCAGACATAGCCAATGGCTGTTGAGTAACAAGAGGAGCGCCCAGGAGTGTGGATGACTGGAGTGGTGGAGACTCTTTGTGGTTCCCAGAGCACCCTGCCCCTTCATTCTCCCTGGGCTTCCCAAAGCCATCCCAGCTGCTCAGCCCTGTGGAGTAAGGGAGATGGAGGTGGCTGAGGCCAGGCTGCTGGGAAGCCTGTGGTCCAGGCAATGAGCGGCTGTGGCCACAGGGAGGAGCAGTGCTCTAGGGAAGACCTCTGAGGCCAGGGCCTGGGGAAGGGGTAGGGAGTGAGTGGAGGGGTGGGTGAGCAGGGGAGCCAGCCCACTGGATACCATCCTTACATCAGTTGGGAGCACAAGCTATAAACATCTTTGGCACAATAATGTGAGTTTCAAATTATTTCCCTTTGTCTGCATCACATGCTTGTGTTTTTCACTTTCAATGTCTTCCCTATGTTTACTCTAAGCTCAGGAAAGTCCTAGGCACTCACCTTGTCCCTTCTATGCTCCCTCAGTTCCCTTCCCATGCCTGGATCCTGGTTGGATTCACAGCCACGTGGCTTGAATGAAGGACATTGGGCCAGAATGGAGCCATAGTCATCCCATCACCCTCTCACCATAAAGCTGACCAATAGCAGAGACTAGACGCTGAGGTCAGCAACCATTGTGAGTGACCCTGTCTGGGTGCCTGAGCAGGAAAAGTGTGTGTGGGGGTGGTGGAGTCGAGGGAGGATCTCTGTAATGAGAGGGCACCTGAGAGCAGAAGCAGCTCTCAGAGGAATGTCCTGAGGAGTGAAAAGCCTGCACTGCTCTTTCTGCCCAGCTCATTTTTCCAGCCCACTCAATTCAAATCCACCTTCTCTCAGAACCTACAAAGGGTGAAAAGGGTGAGGAGAAATATCCCCAGTGGTTGAGGAAATTGTCAGGAGTGATGACATCACAGGAAAATCCACCAACCAGAGCCAAGGGTACCAGAGCCCATCCCCTCACCCAGAGCATCCCAGGTACCTGATACCCATCTGTGCCTGACGGTGCCATGGGCTTCAGGCTACTCTGCTGTGTGGTCCTGTGTGTCCTGGGAGCAGGTGAGTCTTGAGTTTAAATTGGCTGTTCTCAAACTCCAAGCTTTTTTCCTGTGGTTACAGCAATATCCTTCTTCCTCCTGGGCTCTGTCTGAACTTTGTCCCCTTCCCCCACAGTCCCCATGGACACGGGAGTTACCCAGACACCAAGACACCTGGTCATGGGAATGACAGATAAGAAGTCTTTGAAATGTGAACAAAATCTTGGACATAATGCTATGTACTGGTACAAACAGGGTGATAAGAAGCCACCAGAGCTCATGTTTGCCTACTACCTAAAGGAACTCAGTGAAAATATGACTGTGCCAAGTCGCTTCTTACCAGAGTGCCCTGACAGCTCTCACTTGCACCTTCACCTGGACACCCTGCAGCCAGAAGACTCAGCCACATATCTCTGTGCCAGCAGCCAAGACACAGCCCTGCAGAGTCAGCTCCTCCTTGTACACAAACTTTCGGACGCAGCCAGGAAGCTGTGGGGCAACTGAGAGCTTGGTGTATCATTTCCTGTAAAAATCCTGCCAGAAGGTTCAGAGCACAGTACCACCTGCTCATTCGACCCATGGGGCAACTTTAAATTCTCTGCATATATGTATTGTATCAATTTCCTTTTACCTGGAAACACACACACACACACACACACACACACACACACACACACACGTACATACGTGTTTTGATTCAGAGTTTTTAAAATAGCTTTTTTACAGTCCTGAAATAAAACAAACCCTCTGTTCAGGATCATTTCTTTCAAGAGTTTACAAAAATCTTCTAAACAACACTCGTGCCACCCCAAAGTCACTCCCCTGCACCGGGCCAGAACACTGTCCTGTGTGTTGTTTTGACACTCAGGTCCAGTGGGAACCAAGGAGTCCCTCTGTCATAATCTGCTGCCACCCATTGTCAAGAAGCATTGAATTCCACAGATTCAGGAAATGGACTTTCAGGCAATGGTCCCAGTACAATGGTCAAGTGGAAAAGACATTAGGAGATCCACCCCTTGGGGAAATGAGTTTGAGAAATACTTATACATTTTTTTGTTACCAATTGTTATTATATATTTCAGATTGTCCATTTGTTAATGTCTCTTTATATACTTAAAGATCAACAATAAATGCTGACCCAGAACAGAGCTCCAAATCTGCACAGACACTGTCTCTGAACCTCACATGCTGCAAATGTGCCTCTGTCTGCTCCCATCAGTTCAGAACCTGAGGAACATGGGCACAGCCTCCCTAATCATCCACTCTCTTTCCTTTGACATGAAATGACCTTGTTTAGGCTAGGTGTTATTCACATCTTTATTCACATCTATAACCACAGCTCCTTGGGAAGCCAGGCAGGAGGATTGTGTCAGAACTAGATTTCTAGACCTACCTGAGCTATACACGGAGACCCCAGACCCCGACTCTACAAAAGTATGACATGTCCTTCTTGGATTCAGATCTGAGCTCCTCACTGGATTTTCTCAACATGCTGGTACTTCAAGGGCTATTCCCCACCTTTGGTCTCTCTGTCTTTTATAATTATTCTTTAATATCTATAAATGTATGGAGAACATATACTTGTTACACTGGTATATTTCATTGTGATGTCAGTGGGGGTATTAGCATGTCCATCAAGGGAGCAGTGTACATTGTACCCATTAAGTAATTTCTCATCCTTCACCACACTCCCCCCCACACCCAGCCTTCCAACTCTCCACTGTCCATTAGTCCATGCTCCTGGAACATGGGGCCATTGGTGTCTACTCTAGAACTAGGGCCCAACTCCCATTGGTGTCCTCAGTCTGTGTCACTGAGACTATTCCATCACAAAATCCCCTCATGTTACTGCTGATGACCAGAGGCCCAGCTGGAAGTGGCCTCAGCCCTGCTGTACCCTGCTGTGGACAATAGCCTTCTATGTCAGGTGACCCTTGTTCCCCTGGGAGCAGGTGACTGCTAGGAGTGCTTTTGAACCTTGCGCCCTGTGTTTACCTAAAGCCAGTTCTGAGCTTTTGCCTTGTTCTCTTGTACTCTGATTCCTCCACAGACACATGGAAAATGGATGTACTCAAGCAGCCTAGCACTCCAAATTGGAGTCTGCCAAATTTCTGGCCAAAATGTCCCAGAGAAGTGGCAGAGCATGGCTCTGAGTTGTGACCCTATGTCTACTCATTTTTTACCGTTGTTGGTAACAACAGACCCCGGAGAAGTGAGTGGAGCTCCTCATTCATTTCAACCACAATTTTCCTTCAGAGAAGGCAGGGTTTTTTCCAAGAATCACTTTTCAGCAGAAATGTCTGACAGATCACACTCCACTTGTGCACAGCTGGGAGGCTCAGCTGTGTATCTCTGGGCCACAGACTGGCAGAGGCATTTCCTGCCCTTGTACAGGTCTGATGTCAGGCTTCTCTCTCCTCCCAGGCTCTTGGCAGTGCTACCCTGCTTGCGAGTGGGGCAGGGAGATGTGTGGTTGTGGCTGAGGTACACCCAGCAGTGGGGGTCGAAACTCAGATGTAATTGACCAAATGGTAATTAGCAGTAGGGAATCTGATGGCTCAGGTTTAGGAAATGTTCCCAGGCACCAAAGAATGTAGCTGTGGACCCCAAGGATGGAACAGATGGGCCCAAGTGAGTGACCAGGAAAATCTAGAGAGGGACCTCTGCATCCTCTTCTGGTCTCTGGTGGTGTTTCTTCCCATTTAGCAGAACACGTCCCCATCTCTGAGTGGAGACCAGCTCACTAGAGAGGAGATGAGGCACTGAATGCAAAGTAGACAAGCAGAATGCAAATGCCCTGGCTGCCAGACCCTCAATGCTATCAAGGAGGAGTGAATGTTCTGAGACATTACGTGACAGGGACAGAAGCACCTCAGGTTGCCACCAAGAAGAATGGAAGTCTTTGGAGATGGATGAGTAGTCCACTGCTAGAGGGACAACATGACCCAGACCAGGGACTAAGTGCACAGGCAGGGTGTCTGGGGCAGTAAGTAGAACAGTAGGTGTCACGTGTTCACTCTCAGCGTGATGTGCAGTAGCAGGACTGACTTGGAATGTGAAACCCGAGGATTCTTAAACTCCTGGGAGGAGAGGTTATGTAGCAAAAAACTACACAAGGGACATACTGGATTTCCAGCTAAAACAGGTGGATTTCAAGAATTCAATTAGAAATATAATTGGGCTATAGTGTACTAGGCTACTTGAGTACATCATAAAAGTACTACACTTATTTATTCATTAAGTTATTCATTCAGGTATTGTATTAAAAGCAGGGTTGGTGCCCCATAGGAAGCCCATGTGTCTCTGAAAGAGGATCCATAACAGAGTCATGTACAGTCATCCAGGGTCCAAGCCAACCCAGTCAGGACAGATCAGTCCTTCATTCTGTGGAGTCATTATCTCATCCAGGGAGGCTTGCTGGGGCCATCAGGACAGAAACACTCCAGAGAAATAAACAATTGGGAGGAGATCTATATTCTTATATTTCAGGGCAATCATATAATTTATCATCTAAATGGGAACATGTCTGGTAATGGAGGGGGATGCTGTTAATAAATACACTTAGATGATAGATGCAAAGTGGGTCACACATTTACTCATCGGGGTCCCATCCTCCCCCTTACCTGCAGGACCTTCTTGGGAAGACACTACAGTCTCGCCTAGATCCTGCCACTGGTCCCAGCCCCTTGCGTGTACTCCCTTTTACTGCCAAAGGCAGAGGCTCTGGAGCACAGGTGGGATACTCATGTCTTGGGCTTGGAAGGCCTCAGCTCCAGCCCTTCTGGTTGTGGCTGTAACCACAGGCTGTGTGTGCAGGGCTCTGTGTCTAGCTTATATGTTCTTCCCTTGAACACCAACTGTGATCTCCACACTACACAGATGATGGACATGCCTCCAAGCCACTTTCCCTTTTCTCCTCTACATAGCCCATGATACAAAATTAGCAAATAACTTCCAGGAAAAAGTGTTCCATCAGAATGATCATTTCTCTCTGAGATATCAGCCTCTTAAGGCCATACTTTCAATAGCTGCAGATGCTTTAACCATTTGTTTTCCTCATTTGGTGAGATTTTCTAGGTGTTTTAGTGGGAGTGTTTTGCAAGATAAGTTTTTTAACATTTTGCACTTTGGGTCTGTTCATATGTGCCTCCTGAAGAGGAGTGAAGCAGCTGCACTCTGCCACGTATTACTAAGACCTCCATCACCCTGCTGCCTTTGGGCACCCACAGGCATGACTCTTGGCCTCTGAAGCCACAAGGAGGAGCTATGACTCTACCGAAGCTCAGAAACCCTGAGGAAGGGGTGACACTTTCTCTGGATGGGCGAGGGTTAAGAGAAGAACTGGCTTTAGTTCTAACTTGGGGACAAGTGATCTGCAGAGGCTGAGAGGCAGTGCTGAGATGTGAGGGTAAAGGCGGACTGCCTTGTGTCTACCCCAGCAAAGGGCCTGGCCTGCCAGACTGGCTCCATGAGAGCCTTTAGGGAACTAGAAAGGAAAAAGCTTTGAGCTGAGGAGGATGATAGCCCGCAGCAGGTGCAGGCTGAGGAACCCTTCCTGGAAGGAATGAGAGAGGATCTGGGGCTGGGCCTCTGCTTCAGCTCAGCCCAATACATCTGAGCCTTGCCAGGGAGGGAGCTCCTGGGGCCCAGGCAGAAAGTCTGCCTGTCCAGGGGTTCCCTAGGCATCTTGAAGATGTGGCAATAACCACAGGAAATCCATTATTCTGCCACAGGGACCTAGAGCCCCATTTCCTTCACCCAAGGTATCAGGGAATTTGGCTAGAAAGGGTTTTCTCCTTGTCCCTTTTGTGGATGGTCCTCTGTGTTCTTGGAGCAGGAGTCTCCAGCACTGATAGGAAATTGCTCTTCTGGGTTTGAGCAAATGGTTCTGTCAAAACAGGAGTAACACATTCCCTTTTGGACTCCATCTCCAGCTTCTATGTCCATCTACAAAGACACAGAGATGTTATATCTGTCCTGATGTCAAAACACCCAATGACATCCCAGCTCCCAGAGCTAGAAGAGGAGGTGGCATTGACAGACATCCAGGATCCATCACTGACTCATGACTTTTCACTTTGTTTTCCTTAAAGCTTCCTGCCTTACCTTTAATAAAAAAGCTTTTAAAATTTCTTTGCTTCTTAGAAATTAAAAACTACAAGAAAATCACATTTGGTGAAAGTTCTATTTATGCAGCAGGAGGAAGCTTCTGAATAGTTACACACCCTCCGATATGTATTCCACCTGCTGCCCCAAGGGAATGTTTCCCACACAGCTTAACATGTAACCCGCTAGCCCCTCTGTGAAGGTTAATTTTTCAATTCATCTCACTAAACAGAGCCAAGTTACTTTTCTTTCTCTTTCTTTCTTTCTTTCTTTCTTTCTTTCTCTCTCTCTCTCTCTTTCTTTCTTTCTTTTTTTTTTTTTTTTTTTTTTGCAATTTTGACCGGGGCTAGGTTTGAACCCGCCACCTCTGGCATATAGGACCAGTGCCCTACTCCTTTAAGCCATAGGCACCGCCCCTTCTCTTTCTTTCTTTCTCTTTTTTTTTTTTTTTTTTTTTTTTTTTGCAGTTTTGGGCTGAGGCCGTGTTTGAACCTGCCACCCCTAGTACATGGGGCCAGCGCCCTACTCCTTGAGCCACAGGCACTGCCCGCCAACTTATTTTTTTATACTAGAATTTAAATTTCTTAACTTTCTGTAGTATAAGCCACTTTCGATTCTATGAAAGTTATACACACTACAAAATTTAAGAACCTATCCTTCTAAGCTCAATATTAAATACTTAAAGTTATTAGCTTTAACTTAAGGCTTGGGGTATTAAGGTCCCTGTGGACTTTCTCTACTCCTTCCCTCAACAAACATTCATAACTTCTTCTCAAAGAAAGGTGATATGTATTTATCATAGTTAATGAAGAAGACCTATGTAATTTATTGCATTACATTTAAGTTTCATTCATTGCTTTCAAAAGACTATAGATTAATCATTTATGATCAGTATGATAATGACAAATGTAAACATTTTAAGTTGATAGATGAGATCTTATAACTAAATAGGCAAATAACATGAGCTGATGATGTATAAAGAGAAAAGATAAAATGGTTTGTAGAGGACGTCCTATCTGGCTTCATCTGAATTTAATTTTGGAAAACTGACAGCTGCTGGTCCACCTATAGGCTCATGGTCACATGAGCTAATGTGCAGATGACTTTTGTATTTTTCTCAGTAGGAAAGGAGACTTGCTGCTGAGAGTGAGAGCCACATGTAACCAGCGGCCAGCTGAGTAGAATGGAAGTGAGGGCATGACCCTTGTCCTCTTACAGACTCCAGAAAACAGTTCTGAGAGCCAGTCAAGAGAGATTCAGAATCTGAGGAAACTGAAATCTTCATGGGACTCTGTGTCTGGGAAACTAAGTTTGACTTTACTGATCACAAGGGATTTCCCCTCCGTCCTATCCTGCCTGGGCTCTGGCAGTTTCCCCCATGAGTTCCCAGGGGGCTGGAGGAAGTGGTCTGCTCATGGGAAGTCAGAAGCAAGGCAGCGATGGAGGGTCTACTTTTAGAAAAAAGGGCAGATTTTGTTCATAAGACATAACTCTACACATTTCCTTCTCACACAATGTCCCAAATTATAAGGAAGTGTCTCCACATTAGAAGGATTTTCAATATTCAACAGCAAAAAATAGGACTGGTGTCAAAAGCTTTTGTCCTGACAACATCCAGCCCACTTCCCAGCTGTTGTAGTTTTCTCTCTCTGCCCCGTTCCCACTGGCCCTATGCTTCTCTACACTTTGTGGATTAAATCATCTCCCTGACTAAGTTAGCACACTTCTTCCTCATTTATGTTTCTGATGGAAGGCCGCCTCCTCCCAGAGAGCCTGTGTGTGCTCTCTCCTTTCTGTGGGGTTTCCCCTTCCCTGAATATCTGGCCTTGCCAGAAAAAAAAGGCATAAACAATCAATGATTGGTTCTCTGAGATCAGAAATTGTTTAAATCTACTTTTCAAGGACAGTCACTATACTATATGGTTATAATCACTGTTGTATGTGGGCTCGTGTGGATTTACTTAACTCCCTTGCCTCCTGTGTGCCTCTCTTCCATCCTCCTTCCATCCTCCCCACCTTTGTTTCTTGAACAGTCTCCCTTGTAAGCTGTGTGGTGAAATGAGGTGGGTCATGGGAACACTGGAAGAATGAAGCTTGTGTCTTGGGGATGCCTGATTGTGATCTTGAAATTATTTAACCCATATTTTTGCAGTTGAGAAAAGGAGATGTGTGCAACTATTTAAATGCAAATACAGGTTAGAATAGTGACCTCCATGTACCATGTAGTATACATCTAAAATCTACAGAGAGTGTGTGAATTTGTTTGGGCTCCAGTCAGCTAATAAATAGGATGAGAGTGAGAATATGGTCTCTCTCAGGCTGCACTAATTTTCATTCAATAGCAGCAAACAGAGCATGCCCAACGCTCCCAGGAAGACAGTGGTCATTTTGCGTGTGGTTAAGGCTGGACCCCTGGTGCTGGCTTAGTGTTTTATAATATACAAATGAAACATGAGGGGCTGTCTTTGGGAGGGTTTCACCAGTAGATGACAGTGTCAGCACAGGGAGTTTTTCTGGGTGTGTTTCTTTGGTGTATGATATACACAAAAATGTGGGTGATTCTCTCATCTCTCTCCTGATGGTTGCTGGCCAGAGGTCACTGACGTGGGGCACCATGGCCTGAGAGCCGGGCCTCACTAACTATGGCAGGGAGAGCTGTGGGCCTACCAAGTCCTGAGGCTGGGGGCAAAGGGGAGGCTGGGAGGGAAAGAAGGGCTGTAGGAAAAAATAAAAAGGAAAGCAGTTCTCCACTGAGGTTGACTGGGCCCTACCTGGAGAAGCTGTTGGTTGTCACACAGGGGTGGTTACTGGCACCAGGTGTCTGCTAAACAGCCCACATGCCCAGGGCGGCCCCAAGACAAAGACTCATCTGCCGCAACATGTGAGGAGGAATGGGTGCGAGGCTGTGGCTTGTAAACCCTGTGCCAGAAAGAGAGGGTGATAGATAGACAACTGAAGGACAGGGTGGTCATTCCAATAGGTCTTTCCTGCTGTCCATGTGGCGTTTACACCCGCCACCATTTGCTCCCCACACACAGTGACTTCAACCTCTCCAGCAGCCTCCTGTCCCTGGTAGCTCCGCCTCTGCACTGATAAGAACATCACAGGCTCCGAGGATGCACTTTTTACGCTCAGGGACTCATCATCAGAGTTTGCTCCTAAATTAGACCACATTCCTGCCTTTAAATGGCTGCTGCTGGTCCTGGGGAGACCTCAAGTCAATCTCTTCTGAAATAGTCAGGGAGGGGAGTCACTGAGCATTCATCAGACATTCAAAGGAGCAAAGAATGAAAATGAAAATGAAGTCCTACATTCCTGTGAAGGGGAGTAAGAGAGGCAGAGAGGGGACACTAGCCTGACTCTGAGGGAGGGGCCCAAAGGGACAGGGAGGGAGGAGGGGCTGAGGTCCTGGGTGGGGAAGGGGAGGGAGGCTGCGGCTGGCAGAGGAGTGACTCTCAAGCTGTCCCCAGAAACCAAAACACTCCTATAAAGCAGCAAGTGCAGCACATGGGGGAGGAGGCCAGGGCAGGGCAGCCCTGAG
>CAUYPK010007631.1:0-17621 GCA_963574355.1 Loris lydekkerianus | reverse complement strand
ATTATTTTTTCAAGATCTTTAAAGTATGACAATGGAGCTTTAATAGGTATTGCATTAAAATTATATATTGCTTTGGGCAGTATGGACATTTTAACAATGTTGATTCTTCCCAGCCATGAGCATGGTATGTTTTTTCATCTGTTAACATTTTTGGCTATTTCTTTTCTTAGATTTTCATAGTTCTCTTTGTAGAGATCTTTCACGTCCTTTGTTAGGTATACTCCCAAATATTTCATCTTTTTTGGCACTACTATGAAAGGAATAGAGTCCTTGACTGTTTGTTCAGCTTGGTTATTGTTCCTATATATAAAGGCTACAGATTTTTGGGTGTTGATTTTGTAGCCTGAGACATTGCTGTATTCCTCAATCACTTCTAAAAGTTCTGTAGTAGAATCCCTAGGGTTTCCAGATATACGATCATATTGTCTGCGAAGAGTGAAAGTTTGATCTCTTCTGACCCTATATGGATACCCTTGATTGCCTTGGGAAAAGGACTTTCATCTCTCTCTCTCTTTTTATTGCATGTGGAGAAGGCCGTTTATTTCCCATGTACATCAATGACTCCCCCTTTCCCTACCAAAGCATGACAGTGTTTGTCTCTGGATGAAAGTGCTAAGGTGATTTTTGTTATTTTTTTGTGCCTTTATTTTTGATTTTTTCAAGTGTTCAGCTATAAGTCAGTTTTGTTTGGGTGAACAGAAACAAAATCAACAACCATTTCTTTAAAGAAAGATTTAGTGTGGACAGTTCTTGAAATAGAAATTTAAAGTATGTCTTTTAATGGTTTGTAAAATGCAGGGTAATAGAATAGGCACTTTCTCTGGTTGCTGCAAGTTTTACAGTTTTTTTTATTATTATTATTTAAAAATGAGAAGAAAAATGAATTCCACCGAGCCCCTGGTGGACATCTGGCTCTGTGCTTTGTCATTGCTCTGTGCATTTTTCTCAATTAACATGTTATGTTCATCAGAGTTCTTCAGAGAAACAGAACCAATAGGATAGTTGGATGGTTAGACAGATGGATGGATGGATAGATAGATGGATGGATAGAACAATGGATAGATGGATGGGTAGATAGAAGGATGGATAGATGGATGGATAGAAGGATGGATAAATGGATGGATGGATGGATGGATGGATGGATGGATAGATGGATAGATAGATAGATGGATAGAAGGATGGATAGATGGATGGATAGAAGGATGGATAAATGGATGGATGAATAGAAGGATAGATGGATGGATAGAAGGATGGATAAATGGATGGATAGATTGATGGATGGATAGAACAATGGATAGATGGATGGGTAGATAGAAGGATGGATAGATAGATGGATAGAAGGATGGATAGATGGATGGATGAATAGAAGGATAGATGGATGGATAGAAGGATGGATAAATGGATGGATAGATGGATGGATGGATAGATAGATGGATGGATGGATAGATGGATGGATAGAAGGATGGATAGAAGGATGGATGGATAGATGGATGGATAGACAGATGGATAGATAAATGGATGGATAGATGATGGATAGATGGATGGATAAACGGATGGATAGACAGATGAATGGACAGATAAATGGATGGACAGATGAATGGATGGATAGAGGGATGGATGGATAGATAGATGAATGGATAGACAGATGGATAAATGGATGGATAGACTTATGGACAGATGGATGGGTAGACAGATGAGAGTGAATTTTTTTAGGGGAATTGACTAATGTAAAGATGGTGGCCGAGGAGCCCCAGGACAGGCCATCTATAGGCTGAGAACCAGGGGGTTGATAGTGTCACTCAGTCAGGTCCAAGGGCCTTGGAAGCCAATGGTGTAATTCTTAGTCTGAGGCTAAGAACACCAGGATGTGGGGGAATGGAGAGGGGAATCTGGTCAAGTCTCAGAGTCTAAAGTCTGGAGGACCTAAAGTTCAGATGTCCCAGGACAGGATAACAGGGGTGTCCATGCTCCAGGAGAGAGAGAGAGAGCACTGCCCTTCCCTCTGCTTTTCTGTTCAGTGAGGGCCTTCAGAGGGTGGGTTGTGCCCACCCACATTGTTGAGGGTGAGCCTTGGTCACTCAGTTCTCTGGCTCAAGTGTTGATCTCTTCTGGAGATACTCTCATAGACACACCCAGAAATGAAGCTTTACTAGCTATCTGGGCATCCCTCGACCCTGTCGTGTTGACACCTGAAGTTAACTGTCACACATAAGTAATCTCAATGTGTCCTGACAGTAACCTTGCAGAGTGGCCATCGCTATCCTTAGGACACAGGCCGGGAAACCCAGTGTCCACATAACAGGCATAATGGCATAAAGAACGGTATAAGAATTCCAGCCCCCCAGTCTGTGTGGCTCTGTAGCCCATACATTTTTTGCTATCTTTTCCAATAGCAATGTGAAACATTTTGCAAGCAAAGATAAAACTTTTATTCTGCAAAACAGCCAATGAAGTTAGCGAGCTAGGAAGATGTTTTTTATGTCCTCACAGACTCCTCGGTCCCTTTAGCTTCTCAACACACAGACGTGTTAGGAATGTTCCTGGTTTATTGAGGCATCATTTGAGGTTTAAGAGGAAATTTTTAGTTTCTTGAGTAATCCATCTCCCCCTTTTCTATCCAAACCACCAAATAAACTTGCTCCACTTTTGTCATTTTCAGAAAAGCAACTGAGTAGAATCCAGGAGAAATGAACGTATAATTGTCTGTCTCAGAGCTTTGCTTCCCCACAAGGGCAGCCCTCAGTCCTGCTTATCCCAGAGGAACCACATTCCACCAGCCCCATTCCACACTGAGCCTGCAGCCGCCCAGGGGACAAAAGCCCGTAAGTAGGCTGCAGCCACACACATCTATGTGTCCATAGAAACCTGGCTTTTCTGTCCTCCTCCCTATGGCTCAGCTCTGTGGTTTATTGTTAACCAGTTTCCTTTCTCCCCCTCTCTTTAAGGTAGATTTATTAGCACAAATATGTCATGCAAATGATGATTTATGAGGGCACCAGTGTCCCTGAGAAAACATATTGATTTAAGGGAACTCGAATTCCCTGCTACAAAGGCCTGTTTGGGGAGACTTGACGGGTCAGACTAAAGTTAAGCTGAATTCGTGAACCTGCCCCAACTCTCTGTATTCCTTGAGATTTTCTGCTGCCATGTAAGTCTGCACAGGCTCCACCTTTGCAATCGTCCTTTTTATTTAATCGCTGTTATTAATCTTCTGATTTCTTCCATTCTTTAATCAGCCCAAAGAATTATGATGTTTACTGGGTAGCCTTTCACAAGAGCTAGTCGATAGAGAGGTGTCTGTTACCAAGAGAGACTAAGGAAGTTTGAGAAAGACGTGCATGAGGTTATCTTCTCCCCCAAATGCTGTTCCGACGCCCAGGAGAAATGATCCCCGTCCCCTGGATCCCAACCTGGCTGATCCCTGTGCAGAGTGGTGGGGTGGAGAGCAGCTGAGCGCCCTTTCCCTCCCAGGTGTGGCTGTTACTTCTGTGGCACCATGAAATCTACAAGAAAGCACTTAGTGAAAGGAAGCTGGTGAGAGGGCCCAGGAGTGAGAGCCTTCAGCCGACAGCCAGCAGAATCTCCCGCTTATATTTAATTGCAGAAGACACACAGCTGGGACATCAATAAAAGGGGCTTTGTTTCATTCTCTGGGCTCAGCCAAGGTGATGGGGTGGAAATATGATCAGTGGCATTGATCACTCTCTTCATTCTTGTAATGTCTCTCCCTGTTCCCTGACCATTTTACTTTCAAAGTGGGAAAAATGGAGTTATGTGACCCTCTGGGCCCTAGTCCACCATCATATTGACAACCTCCATTAATCTCAGAAAGTCTCACCCCATTTACTAAATCGTAGTGACTCACCTGCAGTCACACAGCAATCGGTGGCGAAGTTAATTGCAATCGATGCCTCCTAACATTTTTCCTGCCCGCCCCCCTGCTGCCCAGTAAACCTTATCTCTTAGGAAGGACAGGCAGCTTTGCACAGGGCACACTTCTGTGTCAGGATTTGGGACAGGAGGAAGGTTGTCAAAGTGCTGATCACAGACAGAAGATTTTGGTTTTCAGGTTTCAGGTTTAAATATGAACATCCTCAATTTTTTCTTTTCTTTTTTTTTTTTTTCCAGCAGCTTTCTCTTTACTCATAGAAATTTAGAAATGCATTTACTCATATTTCAAAGTAATGCAAAGTTTTTTTAAAAAATTGTTAAGAACTACATCAAAAATTAAGAGAAAATTAATGGGGAAAAATAATCGCACTACTCGTGGAGAATAATGTTAACCAATCTGTGTCCTGATTTCTTCTTCCATTCTGTCCTCTCGCCCCGTGTGAACACGCCCTCTGTCTGTAAGTGCTGGTGCTGTGCCTGCTGGACCTGATCTGTCCCACACCCTGGTGCTGCGCCTGCTGGGACCCGACCTGCCCCACACCCTCTCTCTGCTTCCTGATTTCTAGCACTGTCTCTGAGTGAATATAAAGCATAAGTGTGTGTTATTGATAACTTGTGTGTGTCAGCTATTGGCTCGGTATTTGGACTGTTTCAAACAGCAGGAACATTCAGCTAAGATGTGGCTGCAAAGTTTTACTCCCTGATTCAACTATCTGATTCAGAAAACAGAATTTGGAGTAGCAGTGGATTTTTGTCATTTTGTTAGATGAGTGGAGTTGACCTGTTTCAGGAGACAAGAGTAGCAGACCCCATTCAAGTTCAGTTGGTCTTGCAGCTGGAAGAAGGGCCACCCGGACCACAGAGATCTATGCAGAATGTTTGTCATTTTGTTGCCTTTTTTTACTGTGGTTTCACCCCTCTCCTTTTCCCATGTGTTTTTGCCTAGAGATACAAGGAGCACTTGGCAAGACCTTTACCAAAAGGTCAAAACCACACATGCCCTGTGAATTTGAGACTGCCTGACCTTCTTTCTGAAATGCTTCTCAAACCCAAATTTGCCAAGCATTGTGCTGGTGCAGGAAGTGCTGTGATTTGTAAAGTGGGGTGCCATCCTCCTGCAGCTCACTCGCTGTCTGTCAGAGCAGGTAATTCATGCACTGGGCAGGAAAGTGGGTGGGATGCTTCCCACTGCCTTGGGGAGGTCCAGATGGAGAAGCCTGGAGTCTGAGCTGGGGAGGAAGGTTGGAACTTGTCGGGGAGCCCAGGGGGAGCCTGGGAGGGCAGTCCTTCCAGACAGAGGGAAGAGTTTAAATTAAGGCCTGGGGGAAGAGAGTTTGAGGAGCCGCTGAAGGGCAAGCCCAGCTCTGGTGAGTGAGGCTGTTGGCGGTCATGGGAATGGCAAAAACCGTACATATTTAGGGTTGTTGATGTCAGGAATGTGGTAGGAGGGGATGAAAAGACTGTGGATGAAAGCACCATGGTGAAGATGGCAGAGAGAGAGAGAGAAATCAAAGCAAGGCACAGGAAGGACCAGAGGGCGGGTTCTGGAAGAAGGAGCAGCCCACAGTGACATGGGAGAAAGGAAAGCGGCGTCGGGGTGTTGGCAGCCTCGGGGAGCTATGTGAGAGGCAGCGGGTGTAGAAGGGGGCACGTCTTGTCTGTGGATTTGGAGGAATTTTGGCAATCAAGATCTGGGGAGCACAGGCAGGCAGGGATGGACGGGTGAGGGGACAAGAGGCTGTCAGGGCAGTGGGCACGGGGGGTCGGGGGACACAGGGCCCCACTGGCATCCTCCCAACTCCCAGGGCCTTCGAGCATCCCTGTTCATCTGTCTTGGGATCAGCATGTCTGACTTAGACAAGTCTCTGTTAGAAACAGTCGGTTTTATGATTCATCTTAAAAAACAACCACCTAGGTAGGAAATGTGAAAAAACAAAAGAGTAAAAGTTTGGTAGAAAAGTGTTTTCTTTAGAAAACAGGAGAGACTATGACGGATGAATATGATGGATAAATAGCTGTAATAATGAAAATGAGAAGTTCAGTCTCTCTTTCCCTATTTCTTTTCAGCTTCATTTGGACCAACCCCACGCCACTGGCATTTTGCCAGAGAAGGACGTGCAGGCTCTGGCTTCCAACCAGGGGTTACGCAGCGGGGACTAGAGGTCACAAGCTCATCCCACAACTCACCCTCTCACCTGTTCCCCTAAGGCCAGAGAACTGCCACTGCTATTTCCAGAATGACTGCTATTCAAACAAAACAATAGCCATTGAAATAATGATAACAACAGTACAGGTGTGTCAGTGCAAATTCTCAGTGTTCATTGTGATAGGTTGGTAAGTAACTAATGCCCCGTGCAGGAATCTATTTCGTAGCACCCGTGCTGGGAAGTCAGGGACTGCTGCCTCACATAGTCAATCTCCACACAGGTCTCAGCACTTGAGAGCAGCGCGCTCTGTTATCAGATGTGTCTGCTGCAGGTCTTCACGTCACACTCGTACAGGCCACACTTTGCCTAAGTTTTGATCACAGAACTACTTCCTGTTTTCCAAGGAACCCTAAATACACTTAAGTTCCCTTTTTCATGAGGTCGCTCCTTCAACTACGTATTGACAATAATTATGACATAATAGTAACCCCTTCTTGTTAACTCTGACATATTTTAAATAAATCTAATGTTATATAAATAATATAAGTAAATTTTATATTATGTATTTTATATTTCCATGGCATAGTTTCTTTTGCAAGATCATTTCCCTAGACACGTCCGAGGGCATCATAAGGAGCATGGTGGCTGATTCGAATGACACAAGCTTTAATGTATTGTGTTACACCCAAGTCAAGACCCCAGACTTTGGACGTCGCAGCTGCACTGAGGCTTGCTGAGGTCACCTGGTGCCCACAGCTGTTGGGCACTATGTTCCCAACATCTGTAGTTGGGAGTGATCACAGTGTCAATCTAAATAAAAGCTACTGCAATTCTGCAAATAATACTCTTAGCCTCCTCTTATACTGAAATGCAAGATAACGCTGGAGAACCAAGATCCAGTTCTAAATTTTCCTGAATTCAATGCCCATGGCTGTTCTGAAATTCCCTCTTTTCAGTTGAGCAGGGCTGAAGAGCTGGGCACTGGCAGGGCAGGGTGGGAGTTGAAGTGGGTGACACAGACAATGAAACTGGAATTAATGAACAGAGCGCCCATTCTTCAGGAGACAGGAGCACATAGCTTGTGGTTAGTAATGTTTATCTGCAACATCGTATAAAGATACAGACTTGAAGATTAAAAATTTATAGTAAGCCCAAATTTAACAGAAGAGCTGACCAGTTGGCCTCTTCTTAAATCAAAGACGATATCCCTTTTCAAAGGAAATGCTAGTTGAAATGCTAAAATGCTATGCAGATACAAGGGGCTTAGTTTTAACATTTCCGGGGATGCAATACTTCTTACATGTGGAAATTTATCACTTTACTTTTCCCACCACAAAGTAGGTGCTTAATAAATATTTCTTCAGTTGATGGCAATTGGATTTTTCTGATACATAAGTCTGAATCTTGTTGTAGAAATTGAGTGAGTCTCTGTAGTCTCTGCCCTTGAACATGTCGGTGAAAACTGTTGAGGTGGCGAGGGCAGCCAGGAGACGGTTCAGCACCTGCCTTGATGATAGAAATAAATTTAGAGTGGAGAGATGACCTGAGTTTTTAGCTTTAAAAATGGAAAGCTTAAATATATTAAGTAAGGGATGTCAAAATCTATGATTCTACTATCCCTGCTGTAAACGGGTTCACCACATGTGCCATGTGAAATAAGAATAAGCTGTTTTTGAAATTCTTTTTTTGAAATTCTTACATATTTCAATCAGTATAAAAATTGCTTATCTGTGGGAGATAAATCTGTAGTGAACGATGAAAGTGTGAATAAATGTTCATGGAGACAGGAAATTCCTTTCTCATGTCCGCGGGGATAGAAATGAGATTCAGGAGAAGGCTGAGATCTATGACATAGCTTGGGACAGAGGCAGGTATGGACCTTGAGAAGAGGCTGGTTTCATAATTGTAAGAGTTTTGTCCTCAAAAATGTGAAGTTACAAGGGATATTTTGAGCTGTCTTGGTTGCCACACAAGAGTTCCTGCCTGGTGGGAGCCAACTGAGGACCCCCCCTAAGATAGGGGATACCACGGGCCTTTTGTTGGGGGAAGACACTCCTATTAAAATCCCACATCCAGGGAGGTGACGTGAGTCCCAGATGTTGGTGGACAGAGGAGACAGGCACTTTATCCACTGTATGGAGACAGGTGGGACCCAGGGCCACACAGCTGAACAAACCCGGAATCTGGATATCGGGAACCTCCTACAAAACCTTGTGATACACATGCAAGTCTCTCGTTTTTAAAAGCTAAGCTGGTGGTCGGTGTTTCTAAGATAATAGTTTATAGACCTGGCCACACTTACTATGTTAGCTTTACAAAATTTCATCCTACACATAGAATCATCAGACATATAAGGAGATAACTTAATTTTCTTCCTTTATAGTGTTGGCATTTTATGGAAGAGATTATATTCTCTAGTGATGTGCACATATTGAGAAATATGTGAGCATCTTTTACATGTAAAGACTGTGTTATAATATACACGTTGTCATCACCATATGGAAATAATTTACATCATATTCTTCCTTTTCGACCACAATACCTGTACAGTTAACTTTCCAAACTGACACAGATTTGAATGTAATAAGGACTCTAGAAATTTCATATATATTTGGAAAACAAGATCTATGGTCAATGTTGAAGTAAAGCAGTGAGTGAGAATCAGGGAGCTAAAAGGATGCACTACAGCTCTCGGGAGGCAGCAGAGAAGATGAGGGCTCTGAGTCAGGTCTCACTGCCCAGGGGATGTGCCCCCGGGATCTGTGGCCCCTTTGGAATGGTAGATGACAATTTCATATCCCTAGCTTTTTTCCTGAAGGGAGGCTTAGAATTTGATTCTCAAATAATGGAAGAACCAGAGCAGAGAGTGCCCTGCACAGCCCCACCCTGTTTATAATCCACTATGGGATAGAGGGAGAGAGAGAGGCTGTGCTCTTCACCTCCCAGTACCACCTCCTATATCCCACCTGAGGTCCAGGCAGGTAGTGGCCAAGGTGGATTTGAAGGGTGCTCGCCGAGGGCGAGGTGTCCTGAAATGGCCCTCCTGCTGCTGGGCCAGCCTCAGCCCCATCCTCACTCCCAGGCCGAGTAACGCTGCTTCCCCGGCCTCCGTACCCTTCAGGGCCCTCTCGCCATCTCAAGCTGATGATCGAATGTTACTAATATTTAGCATTTGGTCAGCTTGGTGATCACCTGCTGTCTCTTCATCTCATCTGTTGGGCCTGGCAGGGCCTTCTGTGCTGTAGGGCAGACACCCTTTCCTTTGCTGCCCAGTTTTGTATTTTCTAAGACTGTTCACAGAATAACAACAACTGGAATTGAAGTGCCACTTCCCAGCTGGCCAAACTGTTTTCCAGCACATGTTTTTATTGGACCTGGCTCTTGTGCGCACATGTGTATGTGATCGTCACTGAAAGAAGAGCATGAGATAGACTCTCTGGAGAAAGGGGAAACTGAGGCTCCGTAGCCCCTGTGGTGGGAACTTAGGAAGCCAGGACATGAAGCCGGCTTTGCTGGCTTGACTTCTAGCCTTTTCCTGATAAAACTTGCCTTTTACAAAACCCGCATTTACTATCACAGTAATGATTGAGAGAAAAGTTCTCCAGCCTCTTCATGTTGAACCACGGTGCCGGCGTCAGACTCACGGGCAGGGAGCCCAGCTGGTGAGGAGTTTGAATCCGACTCCGGCCTCACACAGCCGCGCCCCTGCCTGGGCTCTAGGACAGGCATTTTCACCTCCTTTTTGAGGTTATTTTGGGGAAGTCCAGTCCACTAGAAAGTATTTGGAAGTGGAAATCCAGAGGTCAGGGCCCTGCCCTCATCTGTGCCGTTGAGCAGGGTGTGACTTTGCTCCTTATCTCTGTCCCTCCAGCCCTTACGGAGGGTCCCCGTCCCTCCTCAGGTGGGTTGGGGGAGAGATGGGGACGCTCAGGAGCCCCGGCTCAGCTCAACGACCAGTCCTGACCCCACTCAGGAGCGTGGATGTCTTTAACTGTTTTTGTTTTGTTTTGTTTTGTTTTGTTTTTAATGTTCCAAAAGTGCATTCTTTTTTTCCCCTTTCAGTTTTAGTTAACTTGCAATAATTTCATTAATACATCTTAATGTGATACAGAGCATTTGTGTACGATGTACCATGGTCAGTCCCAGGACATCAGCATGACCATCACCTCAAACATTGATCATTCCTTTGTGTTGTAAACATTCAAAACTGTCTCTTCTAGCTTTCTGAAAACATACAATAAGTGACTGTTGACATTAGTCACCCCACAGTGCTGCAGAGCACAGGGTCTTATCCCTCCACCCGGTGGCAAGTTTGTGAGCCAACCTCTCCCCTCACTCGTCTCCCCTCAGCTGTCCCGGCCTCTGGTTCGACAGAGTTCGTCCCTCTACTTCTTTGCGTCCCACTTTCAGCTCCCACATATGAGTAAGGACACGTGGTACTGATATTTCTGCTCCTGCCACAGGCTCATCCACTGATAGGACATGGTTCGTTTTCATAGCTGGACAGTGTTCCACTGTGTGTGTCTTGTTATCTATCTTCATGTGTCCAGCTGCTGATGGACATTTAGGTTGATTTTGTACCGTGGCTACTGTGAACAGTGTGGCAGTGAACATGGGGTGCAGAACAGGCTCTGTACAGCAAAGGAAATGATCAGCCATGATTGTTTTTCTTTGAATGATGCAAAATATTATTTGCAGGGAAAATAAAATTCTTGGGCTGGTTGTGGTGGCTCATGCTTGTAATTCCAGCACTTTTGGAGGCCAAGGTGGGCGGATCACCTGAGCTCACGAGTTCAAGTCTACACTGAGCTAGAGCGGGACCCCGTCTCTAAAAATACCCAGGTGTCATGGTGGGTACCTGTAGTCCCAGCGACTCAGGAGGCTGAGGCAAGAGAATCGCTTGGGCCCAAGAGTTAGAGATTGCTGAGCGCTGTGATGCCATGGCACTCTACTGAGGGGTGACATAGTGAGACTCTGTCTCAAAAGACAAAGAAAAGATAAGAAAAGAATAGAAAAGAAAAGAGAAGAGAAGAGAAGAGAAGAAAAGAAAAGAAAAGAAAAGAAAAGAAAAGAAAAAGAAAAGAAATATGCCATGGGTAGGAGTGTAGGGAGGATACATTACTAATGCCATTATGGAGAACGGGGGTGGCATTTTCTCCAAAAGCTAAAAATAGAGTTACTGTTCCACCTATCAATCTTAGTAGTGGGTATTTATCTAAAACAAAGAGACCTTTGAATTTTTATGGGGGCAGAGTTTCATGCATAGGAACCTTCTGGAGGGCCCACAGATTGCTGGGCCACAACCCCAAATCTTGAATCAGGAGGTCTGCCATGGGACCAGAGTGCTCCCACCTGAGAAGCTCCAGGGACGCCTGCTGCTGGTCTGCTGGCCCCAGGTTGAGCAGTGGAGCTGCGGACTGCAGCTGGAGAACAGCATCTGAGCCCCTTCTGCGTCTGCATTTCATGGTTCCATTTCAGGTCACAGTCCTCAAAGTTGTGAGCTTGCAGTTGGGGGCTCTGGCGGTCCCTGATGGACACTGACCTTGAAAACAACCACTTTCTTGGTGTGGAGGATGCAGGGAGTTACACACAGCCTCTTTTCACACCTTCATGTAAGAGAGCCTAGTTTGCTTCGAAAATGATGGTTTTCAGTAACCCTGCGGCACTTACCTGTTTATAAGTTGAAGGGATTCAGACAATTCTTAGAAATAGATGGGATGGGTTGATACCCTGAAGCTCACATCCTCTCCTTCACAGACTCATTAGAGAAATTGATAGGAATCTACAGTTCATGCATGTTTGTCATTTAATCTATGCACCAAACATCAACTCTTATAATGAAGACAGAATCCCACGCAGCTCTGTCATTAACGCATCATCTTCTCATCCCTGTGGATGTGACCTTGACCCTCTTTTCTTCTTACTTTTAGAAGGGTTAAAATGAAGGTGCTGAGTAAAGAAGAGGATTCTGGGACATCGAATTTTCTGGTTAAAGATTCACTGGAAAGGACTTGGTGCTTTGACCTTGGAAGAAACATTTTCTACCATTTGTGTTTCTCCCTGGGTAAGTGTGCTCTGAAGGTTATAGCTAAATCTTTGGACAAAAAGAGATGACCTTGAAGGGTCTCAGGGTACCCCTGGGATGGACAGCTTCAGGGTGTGGGCCTCTGGGTGTGGAGGGGGTGGGGGATGGGTCCTGCTTTGCCCAGCCCACCCTCCCTCACTCACCGCCTTTTTCTGATGACTGGCTTCCCCCTTCTGAAATAGAGAATCTTTCCCTAACAGCTTATTTGGAGTTTCCAATTAGCTACGTTTCTGGTTAAGCAGGATTTTCCTGTTTAATAACTTTTACTTTGCGGGCAAAGTGACACACACACACACACACACACACACACACACATAAACACACATGCACACCATTCTCCAGCCTGAGTATTGTAAGGCTGCTGCAGCACGGTGGATCCCGTTTCCAACATTTGGATAATTTTTCACTACAGGGACAGTCTGAACTTTTCTGGAGTGTTCTTTATTTTTGAACGTGACTTCATTATCCCCCTTTAATCTTTATAGCCATTAGAAAAAGTCTGAAATCTGAGTACTTCAACATTTTTCCTATAGTATGTTAGCCCCTAAGAGGCATATTATGTTCCATAAAGTAACGATTGTATTAGTCAGAGCGAAAGAAAGGGCCCTGAAAATACTTAAACAGAAAAGTAATGATCCTCTGAACCGGCACCTGGCGGGCAGCAGAAGGATTGAATGACCTCAGCAGGCCCTTGCAGTGGCCGTGTTGCAAAGTGATCAGGCAGGAGGCCGCCCTGTTTAAGGGCGTGCCTTCAGTTCAGGACCAAGCTGTTGTGAATTCCCTCAGCTCCACATGTGATTCTGTCTGAAGGGTCGATTGCTTCACCACACTGGGTAGACTGCACACTTGAACATGCTTCCACACTCACCTTTGTGGTGTTCTGTCGCCATGGTTTTTACCATAGTGGTCTCAATTTTATCCACAGTATTGTTAATGTTAAGGAAGGGAACACAGTGGGCAGTCTCAGAATTTGTGGTTGAACATCTCGCTGGCAGTCTTTTCTACCTATCAGGAAGATGCACTTGAGGAGAACTTTATCAATAAAAAATGGTCTAATATTTACTGTGATCTCTAGGGCTTGAGAGAACATTTAATCTAGTGTCCTAAATGTACATTTCACTTAAGGCCCAAATCCCCTTTTTCCCTTTTCTTTTTCAAAAATTTAAGAATTGACACATGTAATTGTACATATTCATGGAGTGCAGGGATGATCAGGGCACATAGCAGGTCCCTCATCTCAAACACTGAGCATTTCTCTGTGTCGGGAGCACATCGCCCTACAGTGTGACAGAGCCCTGGTGCTAATTCCAGTCTACCAGTGATTGCGGACCTGTTAATAATCTCTGCTCTCCCCCCACTCCCAGCCTCTAGCGTCCCCTGTTCTACTTTTTTTACTTTTATGAGACCAATGTTCAGCTTCCATATACCAGTGAGAACTCGTGTCGGCCAACAATCAGTTTCTGGTGCATTTCCCTTAATGCAATGACCTCCAGTTCCAGGCATGTTACGTGATGCAACAGGATTTTATTCTTTTCCTGGCTAAATAATATTTCGTGGTTACATACATACACCACATGTTCTTTATCCATTCATCAGTGGTAGTGCGTTGAGACCATGAGACCTTTGCAATGAACCCCGGGTGCAGACATCTCCTTCCATATACTGATTTACTTTCTTTTGGATAAATGCCCATAAGCCAAAAATATTAAGTCTTCAGAGTTTATATGTCCAGTACAAGGATCTATTGACTCTAGCAATTTTTGTTTTTTGTTGTTGTTGCTGTTAGTTTGCTTTTAGAAACAGAATCTTGCTCTGTCACCTGAGCTGAGTCCTGTGGCATCATCACAGCTCACTGCAACATTAGACCTCAGGGCTCAACTGATCCTCCCACCTCAGCCTCCAGAGTAGCTGGAAATTTAAATTTGCACCACCACTTTGGCCAATTTATTGTAGAGATAGCATCTCACTATGTTGCCCAGGCTGGTCTCAAACTTCTGGTCTCAGGCATCCTCCTGACTCAGCCAACCAAAGGGCTCGGTCTAGAGATGTCTGTCTGTTTTCCTCCCTAACTCCCACCCTACAACATACTTAAATCTCATCTTAATAATTTTTGGAAACTAGAGTGAAAGGAACCTATAACTATTTCTTTCATTTTCAAACTCTTTTTGTTAATACTCATATTTTGTTTGTGTCACTGTGGCTATTTACTGAGGCTCCACTATTTACTGAGGCACTGTGCTGGGCATGAGGGGTGAAATCAACCGGGACCTGGCCCCCCACGAGATGGTAGGACAACATCAAACACAAATAAACAAGCAACAATCCTAGTTTTTCATTTGTTTCTTTTGTTTCTTAAGAAGGGCTGTGACAGTTGAAGTGGGGTATTATGGGAGCATTAGAAGCAACGGTGGGGTCAGTTTTGGCACAGCCAGTTCAGAAGTGCACTTAGCAGCATTCATATCCCAACATGTTTTCTTCTCTTCTGCAAAAAGAGTAAGCATGTTCTTCTGCTCAAAGACTGAATGACCTTTCTTGGGAAGAGAAGAAGTCTGACATCTTAATTTCGAACTCTGGTTCTCCTTATGTTACCTTGGCCAAAGGAACTAATTTCGGGTGCTTCAGAGTCTACATCTGTAAAATTGATGTGATATCAGGTTTCCTTGATTAGAAAAAGCCATTAATTGTAAGAGACAGCATGGATCTAACAATAGCTTGTCAGAATAAAGGACTATTTCATAACACACACACACGTGCATGCGCCTGACCCACAGAAACACATCCATTACATCCCTTACCATTTTCTTCTACAGTATCATAATCAACAGATGAATCTAAACTTTCCTCTTATTTGGACAAAAATTCTTCATGATCTGTTTTCACTGCAGGAGGCTGTACGTTGGGATATATTTTTATAATCAATACTCGGGATCTTTTCTTCAACATCTTTGTGTCATTTTGAGTTAAAATAAAGAATACCACATTTTGACTACATTTTTAAAAACATGCACTTTCAATTTTCCTTTTAATGAAATTGTGTATCACCGACATTAAGCATCTTTCCTTAAAAGTCAGCTGATGAGGACAACGTGGTCTCAAGATGAGTGCACACGAAGTCACCCTGGTCAGCAGCAGACCCACAGTGCACTGTGAGGTCAGCCAACCCCAGTGAAGAGAGAAGACGTGCTTGCCACGGGGAAACACTCAGGCAAAAGAGAAACCTACCTAGCTAGTCCTTAAACATAAGGATATTTGAGGTCATTAGAGGAATGAAGAGGGAGATACTCAGGAAAAAAGAACTGGAGGATAAAAAACCAGAATAGGCTCTATGAGAAAAAGTTCCTATCGGAGAACTGGGAAACGAAAACAAATAGCGTGTAAACAAACAGACAAACTTTTGGAAGAAAATAAATGCTTCTATAAAAGAGAGGCTAAAATGTGCAGATAGAGAAAAGTGAAAGGGAATAAATTATACTGGACTTTTAAAATTGACACAGCTATGTTGGTGGCAGTAGCGGGTGAGAATAATTTTCACTAAATAGATTTGGAAAAATAACAATTTACATATGCATGGCAAACATTTAAGAGTAGCAACCAAAAAACAAAAATAGAAATAGAGGGGATTACAATCCATATTGTATAGAAAGAAAATAATAAAAAGAGAGAGAGAGAGAGAGAAAACTTGATCAAACAATAAGACCAAAGAATATAGAAAAAACAAAAACATAATCATGGCAAACAGAAACACAAAATTGTCATAAATGAGTCCTAATGTATCAGAACCATGAGAAATAGATAGGATTGACGTTGTCAATGAAGACTCAAAGAGAAATACCTAAAACAAAATTGCAAAAAGATAGACAATTAGAAAATGGGAGAAAGATATACGTGGCAAATGCTAATAAAAATTCAGCTGGCCTACACAGCATAGTCAAAAGAGACTCCAAAGCAAAGATTACTGAAAGGAAAAAAGAGGAATATTTATCTGGGAAATTAACATAAATACAAACTTTGTTATCAACAATATAGTTTCAAATAAAACTAGAAAGTGAATTGCTGGATGCAGGACTGCTAAGAAACCAAGAAAGTAGATAATTGAAAGCATGTATAGGAGATGTGATTAACACAATTAATGAGATGGACTTTTTAATCCATACAAAATCAATACTTTTGAATCATGTATGTATTTATAGGAATTATATGTAATTGAGTATATGTTTTGTACATGTATTTATATATGAATGTGGATCTTATATGATGGAGAAATGAACACTCCATAGAGTATATTTATTCTTGTTAAGTTTAAATAAGATATATACTACAATTTAACAATAATAGCCCATTAATGATCTCTCATCAAATTAAAAAAAAAAAAAACTGATCAAGAACATTTATCATTTCTCAACAAATTCTCCCCCCAAATTAATCAAGAACTACAATGGACAGCATTAAACATTTTTGAGACAAATAGGTCCATGCTTTGTCCAATCTGGAAATACAATGATTATTGGGAACCTTTTCAGACACAGACATTTTGGTGCCTCCATGTTGCGTTACGTTCTCCCATCATGGAAAATTCCATGATATCGTCTCAGATATTTGTCAGTGTTTACATCGTTAATTATACTGCCAAGTATGTGATGTGCAATCTTCCTTGTAAACAATGCCTTTTTAATGCCAATGCTAGAACAAGGTGGAACTTTTTTTTTTTTTTTTTTTTGAGACAGAGTCTCACTATGTCACCCTTGATAGAGTGCCATGGCGCCACAGCTCACAGCAATCTCAAACTCTTGGGCCCAAGCAATTCTCTTGCTTTAGCCTCCCAAGTAGCTGGGATCACAAGTGCCCACTGCAATGCCCAGCTATTTTTTAGTTGTTGCAGTTGTCATTGTTGCTTAGCTGGCCTGGGCTGGGTTTAAACCTGCCACCCTCGGTATATGTGGCTGGCACTGTAACCACTGTGCTATGGGAGCTGAGCCAAGGTGTAATATTTTATTTTACTTTTATTTATTTTTTTTAATTGTTAAATCATAGCTGTGTACATTAGTGCAATCGCCTGTACCCATTCTAAGATGCACCATAGATGTGGCCCACCCATTACCCTCCTTCCACCAAAACCTCCCCCCTCCCTTCCCCTTCCTTGGCCCTTTCCCCATAGTCTTGTGCTATAGTTGGGTTATAGTCTACATGTGAAAGCTGTAATTTAGCTTCATAGTAGGGCTGAGTACATTGGATACTTTTTCTTCCATTCCTGGGATACTTTGCTAAGAAGAATATGCTCCAGCTTCATCCATGTAAACATGAAAGAGGTAAAGTATCCATTGTTCTTTAAGGCTGCATAGTATTCCACGGTATTCATGTACCACAATTTGCTAGTCCATTCGTGGGTCGATGGGCACTTGGGCTTCTTCCATGACTTAGCAATTATGAATTGGGCTGCAATGAACATTCTGGTACAGATGTCTTTGTTATATTGTGACTTTTGGTCTTCTGGGTATAAA